>VICI01000065.1:0-76464 GCA_019593645.1 Akabosia matsudoensis | reverse complement strand
TGTGTTCATGGTTCTCGGGGTATGGGTATTTGTGTTCATGGTTCTCGGGGTATGGGTATTTGTGTTCCTGGTTCTCGGGGTGTGGGTATTTGTGTTCATGGTTCTCGGGGTATGGGTATTTGTGTTCCTGGTTCTCGGGGTGTGGGTATTTGTGTTCATGGTTCTCAGGGTAAGGGTATTTTCGTACATGTTACGAGGTACATGGCGCTTTCGCTACTTCAAGGGTTCGGTGTGTAACGGGCTGGTTCTTTATAGTATCTACGACATCATCTATTGCTTTTGCCTGATATAGTTAAAAATGAATTTGATCAAAAGTGTACGAGACGATATTGGGGTAGAAAGTAAAACTTGGTACATGTGTTGACTTGTTTTTCAAAAGAAAGTTGGTTTATTTCACATACATGAAAGATCAGAGAAAGCAAGATAACAAGTACTTATGTTTCCTTACCCTCGCTCTATTTTAACGTCAGCTTGAGCAAAATCGTAAGGTTCAGGACACCTATTTTGAACAATTATTTAGAAAATGTTAATCAAGCATAATGATTGCAACTATCTAAACTAATTAGAGGAGTTCTATTTCTCAATTCTAATTCTAATATACTGTATATATGTACTTTCATTATATCCCGATGTGTAATCGCCAGGCATTTACATAAATACGACGCTGTGGGCGAATGTTCTGCAGGCTAATACGTATACAGATACGGTTCCGTCTGTTCGACCGTTCCTTCCGTTCCCTAAGGCTAGGTGTTACGCTGGTACTGTCGGCAACCCAGATGTTCCATACATGTAACTAACCATGCATGGCAGAAGGAAATAAACTCAACCAATGATACGGGCAGCTAGCTGAAAATTTACTTTTGCTCTGAATTTTGTTTTTACTACAGCTTCCAAGCATCTTCACTGATTGCATTGAAATCAGTAATGGTGATTCAGATTAACCCCAGTAGGCCCTTTCGTTGACTGATTTGAAACCTGTTCGTCACTAGGTAGCCACTAATTTTCGAGCTACTAACGATCTTACGCAAAATAATATAAACTACTAACAGGTTTTTTTCATCCAGCAAAAGCATTTTAATTTCTCGAAGAATTTTTTAATTGCAATACTTACCTCAAGCATTCCAGCAGGTATGCATCTACATGAGCTTTATATATATTATGTATATTTATCTGCAACAAAAATTGTCGCATGAATGGATCAGAAATGAAATGCATTCCTGGATAGCCTACACATCAACTTGTGTAAGTTACGAAAAAGATGGCAAATGGCAACTTTTATCACACAAAAAATTTTCGAAAAAGTATGTGGAGTCGAAGGGAATTATATTAATTTGAAGACCGAGTCGAAATTTTACTTGATTGGCTCTACTCCTACTTAACCACCAACTAACTTCCACGCCTAAAATATATTTGAAATTATGCCGTATATTTTCCTATATTCTGAATTTCGGCCCTGCTCAGATTTGTCAACCATTCTTACTAACTAGTTTCACCCTGGCAACATGTCAACGTCCATTTTCGGGCTTCAAATGATCTGCATACCGGTTTTTTAGAAAAATTCAAAACTTTTAGAACCCTATATTTGACTCGGCTCCATTTTGGAAAAAGCAGAAACTTAAAAAGATGTGTGTGGATGTAGAAAAGCATGTATAATCAAATAAAACAATCGAAAAGCTGTAGCGCTCGAAAAATAATTTGAAATCTATCAGTCAATATAATTGAAGCGCCCCTGAATAAAACAATACGATTTCAATATGCATACGATTTTCTATGAACTTTATATGATCCAACGAAGTATATCAACTTCTTTCATTGGTCATGCATATATGAAGATTAAAATAATATGCTTATAAAGTGCAAGACTCTGAACGCATTTTCTCGTCTATTTTATTTTCCAGGACGGCAGCACGGCCGGCAGATGCAGCGGTTCAAACGCGCCAGAGAGCGCTCGGAGATGAGGTGTCTACGATTCTCAATTCCATTCGAGAAGGTTACGATAAGCGTGTTCGACCCAACTACGGAGGTGATGAAAGTGGTTTTTTCTCTTCTAAAAATTATCCCAAAATTACAATAATCAATTTTTATTTTGAGGTTTATTTAATGAGAAATTATCTGATTTGTGCAACAAGCTCGATATGATTGTCATGACAGTTCAGAGAATTTGGGCAATTAATAAAAATTTGATCTTAGGCAATCTTTATACAGACTTCCTTTAAGGCGGACAAATTGCCATGGTGGATTTTTTCTAAATAGAGTAAACATTAAGCTTCCCATTGAAATGACCAAACAAAACGCCATCAATATTTATATTTGAATAAAATGACTTCAATTTCCATTAGTTTCGTATATGTGGTCGCACACTTATGAGCTCCCTACGATACATGTATTCAAGAAAGTTTTCCTTTTCCCTGCCCATTCAGTAATGAAATGCATTGGAAGTTAATTTCAAACCTTGCTACTTAACGGATTTTTGCTTTCGTGACGATCAATCTATAGCTTAGCTGAAAGTCGAAGCTGAGATTGTAAGATGTGAAAGGAAATCTTGTCCCACGATTAAGAATGTTGCTTGTCCTACTATCAGGTGAACCGGTGGTGGTTGGAGTGACCATGTACGTCCTCAGCATTTCCTCACTCTCAGAAGTCCAAATGGTACCATTTAACACAAACACGTCATCTACTTCTACTACTATGCTACTTCTCTCTAGATTAGTTTTTATTCTGAGCATGAAATTAGAGCAGTGGTCAAGGTTTTCCTATTTTTCCGCTGAATTTCTCTCTCTATCTCTCTCTATCTGTCTCTATCTATCTATCTAAATATGTGAATAAGTATATTTCCCAAAAAAAGTTCAAATTTTCACTCCTGTCATCATCCACATTGCATTACTACTGCTGTGTCGCGTACACACGCATACTGTTTGTGCATCACAGAAACTTAATAATAACTAGTTGAGCTGTTTGGCTTTTACCTAACTTTCAAGCTGCCAAATTTAGTTTTACGAGCTATTGATTTGAAAACAAGTCCATCAATTTTCTTAATAATACTTTTATGCAATAGACTACCAAAAGAGGGATCAATTTACAGTAGGTGAACTGAAGTCGTATATCGCACATTACCACTAAACTTCATCGGTTAAGAGCAATTTGTTCAAACTTGATTTAATAACAAGCTTTTTGCACGTTCTTCCAGATCAAATTTTAAACAGAATAATGGTGCCTGTACAGTAAACACAAACATATGATAAGTACATTGTGTCACATTTGTAGGTACAGTATTTCAGGTTATCTCAGTAAGCATTACTCAGTATACTGGATGCATTCTAAGAATAGTTTCTAGTACGTTAAGGCGACATTTTCCATTAGTCATTCATTTATTAGCTTCTGTATTTGCTTAAGTTTGGCCCCCACACTTTCTTCATACAGTGCCTCATAGGATTCATTTATTTCTCCAAACGTTTCTTACCGTCTTCATTTTCACTGTCTATATTTTTTATGTCGTTATGTTTTGCTCACTTAGCATTTACAAAAATTACTATTCATGTTAAACACTGAGCAACAGTTACCTAACCATAGCGGTAATCAGTTGCAGTTCACATTCTCGTTGGTAGTTGCAATTCCTCTCTGCAAACGTTAAACCTCAACACGGGCGCACTAAGAGTACGGTCATAGTCATACACTAAAGTACGGTCATGCACTAAATATATATTTAATAGTGGTACACTAAGGTACGGGTATGCACTAAATATATCTCATAGTAAAGAGTCAAGAATAAACACTGCGTGAAACTAAAACTTCCTACGTTACCCGAAAACTGGATCTATCCCTTTCGGGAACTTCCGCACATGCGCGATCTGCATGTTTTTTTCGTATAAAAGTGAACAAAGCAAAAAAATAGCAAAAGTTGGTTATAATACAACGAATTTCTTTAATAATAAAGACGGTTAGACTACCAATTGCATTCAGAGATCGTATTCAAAATTGTTTGAATGCAAAAATAACCGCTAAAGCCCAACACATTGCATTCCCACGAGCCTTTTCGAATGCAACGCTTTCATTCAGATAATTCGCTGCTATATTCTCCAAAGTGCCCCTATTTGGGCTGTCCAAATTTGCCTCACTCTAGATTCTGTCGGGCGCATGCGTTATTAAAGGTTTTTGTTTACTTCTTGTCAATAACTGTAGTCAATTCATCCATACGCTTCGGTTGTATATGGAGTTAGATCAAACCCACAATCACAATCATGTTTCAAAAATAGAAATAGCATTTAATCGCTTCCATGATTTTAGCGCCATGGCCATAAGTTTTTCGTTCAAATTTCTTTAAACTAACAAGACTGCCTCAAATTTCCCCAACTTTGAATGCATATTTTTGTCTTAGAATCTAACCCGACTTTGATATTCGGGTTCACAACACAATAGATTGTGAATATAGAATTGAAATGTGTTTGCAATGCAACGTTATCTAACCCTCTCTAATCTTAAGAACGATTGCTCTGCAATAATACTGTGATGAAGGACTGGGATCTGAAACTTTATACCCGTTCTGCCCAAGTACATGTCCCTATCTAATTTGTACATTTTGCATTACGACATAAGAAAGAACGCACGTAAGTTGTATGTATGCATACACGTGCCAGATACTACATTTTCATGCCTGTCCATGTAAGCCAGAATCCAACGCCATATCAATCAGGATTCATCTGTAGCCAATAGCTGAAACTATATTTGTTAGATTCAGCACAAAAATAATCTGAAGTTTTTAATCCCGCTTGAGGTGAGAGGTAAGAGAAGTGGTGTCTTGTTTTAATTAAATATATATGGACTGTAGACAGTTATTGGGTACAACGGCACGAGCTTCAACGGTACTGACAGGCTCCCAATATGCAGGAGTGTTTCTGATTTGGTTATTCAGCAATAGGGCAGGCTTTTACTCGTGCTTTCCCTCATGCTACAAAGTATTATCATGTTGTGTATTTATTTGCGCTTATTTGGTCTCGAGTTTTTATATTGAAGTTCAGATCAGTGCTTTACATAGTTTCCTTGTTTGCTGTTACTTATCCACGTTGTAAATTTAGTTTAGTGTTTTCTGCGTTCTGAAATTTATCAAATGAGACGTAGGTAAAGGGAATGCAACGAGCGCTTTCTTATTTATTAACCCAACATTTCGACCAATATCTTTGATCGTCTTTCAGGGGAATAACGAAAATGAGATTTCTAAGGAACTCAAATTTACTGAATCGCGTTACATTACATCTACATCTACACTCAACACATGAATCAGGTGCGATTTCTTACATTTGTTTGTCGTCATTGAGGAAAAAAAAAGCTTTGAGAAATGCTTTTTCTGGAAAATCGAGATTTTAATGCGGCGTGGTCACCAGTTGATAATTTTACTTTATAAGCTTGATGTAGGATGGAGATAGCAAAAAGCCCTTTTGCTGCTTATGAAACTTGGTCTACTCTAGGTTGGATTTACCTTTGTGTCAACTTTACAGATGCATAATATTGACCTTTTGCTCTTCTTTTTAACGGAATATTTTATCGAAATTAAGGTAGCAGAATTGTTTCGGAATATTGACTTAGAAAATAGCTATAATTGTGAAGTTTTTTAAATTGAATACCTAAAATGTTCCAACCCGAATCATATCTGACCTGCTATCTTGCAAAATAAAGGCATGAACCATTTTCTGACTAAACGGAGGACTTTAAAGTAAAACTAACATGCCGTTGAATTTTCTTGTTCCGAGGATTTCTCGAATGAGCCTCGGAGTTCGAAGACGTGCTCAGGAGCACTGATTTGCTTCTTAAGTCTGTTAAACCATCATATTAAACATGCAGGTTCGACAGTTACGATGAAGTTGAGCTCGAGAACTTTACTCGGTCCCGCCATTAAACTTTATACTTTTTCAATTTTTACCTAAATTACTAATACTTGCATAATTAAGCAAAAAATGAAAATGTTCTACGAAAAGGAAATTGCTAGGTCTCACTTTCATAGCTTAACCGTACTCTGAGACGTACAATCTAACTTACTTGCTTGTGTGGCACTTATTCATGTGGTAAGGTGAAATGTGTATGAGTATTAGTGTTACTAAATGTATTCAGGTATGCATGTAGAAGGGCAGGTTATAATTTAAGTCTTATTCAGTTTTGAACGGCGCCTTGCACCATTTAAAACCTAGAAACTTTTCCTCATTATTATGATATTTTTAGTGAGCAGTGAACAAGCAACAATAGTCACCATCACCGTACCATTAATTGTGTTTTTAAAAGTTAGGAAAGGGAACAATTGCCTACGCATCTTATCAAACTAAGTACGAAAACTATAATGTAGAATGCATTATGAATCGAGAAATAACTGCAAACATGTTATGAGAACATCTCCAAAACAGCTTTAGCCATTTTGAAATTGACTGTTTGAGAAAGAAGACTGAACTCAGTCGCTATGGTAAAACATTGAAAGCGCTTGTTTTTGTTAACGGTTTCTATTCCAGGTACGTCACATGTGTGAACGGTAACTTTATTACTAGTACTATCATAACTAATTCTTTAACACTTAGGGTTGAATAGAGTGCAAGTATGACAGCCATACATCTTTCGACAGTTTAATATTTTGAGGATTTTGTATCGATTTGAGGACTAGGCTCACGTTATAATCATCAAATACCTGTATAATGTATAAGCAAGCAATCGATTGATTTTATACATGACGACTATGTTTATCTACAGCCTCAACATGTACGAATTGAAACTTTAGAGTATGATGCTATTGATAGGAATAAAATTCATAAATGTGTATGAAACGGGAAAAATCCAACCACCTTACCGAAATCAACAATGAAGTTGGGTACAGAAATCAAGCAATTTTTTTTAATGACACGTATAATTTGTTTTCATTTGCGTTGTGTTCCGTGTTTGGCGTTTAATATTTTAATATCAGTCTCCCATTTTTTCAGCCCACCTTGGGACAATTATAACCCATGGTCTCTTCTTCCAGTCAATGATGACTATTATATTCTATTTTATGCTTGAAATAATTCAAAAATACAAAAAAAAATTTAAGAAAGGGTTGATAATTGTAATATAATTAGGTGAACCGGTTGTTGTGGGGGTGACAATGTATGTGCTCTCCATCAGTTCCGTCTCTGAAGTCCTCATGGTACATAAATACGTTCTATCTATTAATATATCTATCCTTATAACTATATTGAATAAAACAATATAATACTCAATACTGGCTGTTTTCATAATCAGTGTTTATATACCTATATGATATTGATCACTTCTTCTATATACTGTCTCTCTGGCTTTTTGTATCCGGTCGACGTTAAATATAAACTATGTTATTATTATGTTCCTCTCTTTGTTGTAATCTTATCATTAGACTACAAAAGGGCCCTTACTAAGGGTAATGGTTTCTTTCATTTCTTCGCTCCTTCTTTCTTCTGTCCTTTCTGAAAATGCTATTTAGTATGTCACATTACATGGTATTCGTCGTTGTACAAAGTTTAATTATATTTTTGTGCTGCATTTTATGGCTCATACATGCATTATATGTAACCATACACTCAGCTAGTTGTTTGCTATCAAAGCATCTCCACGCAAAAGTTTATTTTTATGATTACTCGTAAGTTTATATAGAAAAACTCTGCGTTGCAATTTTATAGCCCACATATTTTATTTTCATTTAAATATAGCCTCGATTTATACACACACCTTTTAAATTTTCAATTTACCACCAAATTTGGCAAAGTTTAGAATTTTTTAGATGCATTTGCATATTTTGAATGAATACAGATTCTGGAAACTTAGGTGCCATGCATCATGTCATCTAAATAGCAGAGTTGCATATTTCTATGTGCTCCTACAGTTTATCAGGTATTTCATTGCAGCCTAATCTGAAAAATGTAATTTCTGAAAATAAACTCAAGTTGCAAGAAATCAAGCAAATTTGAAGGTTTTAGATTCAAGGCCGGTTTGGCGAATAAGATTTGCTGGTACACAGCCAGTTAAGATACTTTGATTTCTTGCTCTTTAGTTAATAGATTCATTAATATTGAAGTAAACAATATAATGCACAACTGTAGCGGTCTCCGATTTTAAAACAACACCAAAGCGTTCCTCTGCAACAAAAGGGTTTGTCGTTCCTGAGCTATTAAAAGTAGGAAGACTAAGGTTGAATGTAAATAATCATACCCTTTACATCAACACAATATACCTATACCTATACACGGCAAATTCTTCAACACTAACTTTCATTTCGTTGGCAAAAAGTTACAGCGCTTATTTTGAAATTTTGCTTGGTTATATATGAGTTCTAACACTGCAAATTGCATAGCTTCTGGACACGAACGTACGGTACTCAAAAAACGACTGTTCATGATATTATGTATGCGTTGAAGATAACTTTGTCGAGGCGAAAGTAAATCAATATGTATTCAAATTTTGTTTTTGTGTGAAAAAAAATTACATGTTCAATAGTACTGGAAGGTTTCCAATCCAAACTAGCTGAAACATGTGCGAATGAAGCAAAGTACAGTTTCTTTCTAAACTTAATAAAATGTCCTCCTTGCACCTGCTCTCTTTTCTCTCTGTCTATCTTTCTACAAGCCTCTTTCTCTCTTCTTTCTCTATCTCTAACTTTCTCTTTCTATTACTAACACTTTTTTGTACTTGTTAGCCATTGTTCAACTTCTCTTCTTGACTTATGTAATCCATAATTACCACTGGAACTACTTCGGGGAAGAATTGTCCATTTTTGTACTTTTTAAGCCATGTTAGCGTACATAACTTTCAAAAATCTTAAGTGGCAAAATTCTGTCTAATTAAAAGCTAACATTCTGATTCATAGCGGAATAATAACGAGCAAGCTCTATTCATAAAATTGTTAAAGCAATTGATTGCTTGTGTATTATTAACATTTCAATTCAAATTCTTCCTCTAAGTTTATTCAGTGTTCTTTCTATCTGTCTAAAAAGTAGCCTCTGTATAAATTAGACGTAATACTTTGATCTTCCTTAAACTTACTTTTTTCTGTACTTAGTTTCTTCCACTAGAGAGTCAAGCTTTCTCATTTTCATTCTAAATATTAATGGACATGTTTGGTTTTTTTGCGGGTGATTAACAACAAAGGACTTTACCGTGGACTTTTATTTCCGTCAGACGTGGAAAGACCCGCGACTGAAATTTAAAGGGCCACCAGGAATAAATACGCTATCAGTAAGAAACTTCGTCCATCTTTAAGGTCTAACTAGGTTTTCTTTGTGTCAACTAAACCCTTCCAATGTTGTCCAGGTGGGGTCGGAGTTCCTCAAAACGCTTTGGGTACCAGACACTTTCTTCGTAAACGAGAAGAAATCGTACTTCCATACGGCTACGACACAAAATGAGTTTCTTCGAATTTCACAAGACGGTGATGTTCTTCGATCTATTCGGTAAGAGAGGTTTCTTCCAATTATCGTGTTACCTCGGTAAATTATTATGATGCCAATTCTTGTGTCTCCTAGAAAATTCAAGTACGATATAGGAGACTTCTTTTTATAGTACAACTAAATTAAGTTTCAGTTCAATCACGATCGGTAGTGAGTAATTCAAGAAATGGGACTTTTTATGATCCTCTCATTCTCTACAGGTTGACTGTGACTGCTTCATGTCCAATGGATCTTCGTTACTTCCCTATGGATAGGCAGCTTTGTACCATAGAGATTGAAAGCTGTAAGAATTATTAATTTCCTTGAATTACATCCTTTCATAATTACATCGTTATAGGGTGGATTTAATATGTGCTACCACGATATCTAGAAGTTAATTACCCATTACAAAAGTTTCCGCTATTTAAAAATTATTTGCTTTTTTCGAAATAATAAACCTCCAAAATCCGAAGACTCGGATTTAGTAGAAACGAAGGCATAAAATGTCATTTTCATAGGTAGGCTTTATTATTTCCACATCCTAATTCAGGTCACCGAAGCATTTGCAATGGGTACGAATTTCCTCTCACTTATTGAGAGTATTTAATTTGGGAAGTAATCTCTATCGTCAGCAACATTTTATATTGCGTATATTCCTGTCGTTACTGTAAGTGCGTGTGTTGTTCATTAGTGTTTGTCTTATAAAAATTTGGTAAAGTAAATACTTTAAATAGGGTCTTCTTTGTGTCTTATTTAACTTCACCAGGTCAATCTAAACCTGACATTTTCAGCTTCCGAATAAAGATTTTTGCAATTCGTACGCAAATTATTTATTTTTGCTGAACTAGGTAATCGTAGACCTTTTTCCCTTATACATAAGATTGCTGTGAAAGTAACGCTTTTCAACGTATATTACTTGCAATAACTTTTTGTTTTCCAAACGGTCGTTTTAGATTCTTCGTCTAAATATGAGTTCAGAAGTGTTAATTCTGATGAATCGTTCCAAAAAGTACATATTATTGAATATTCGCAGTGTTACTATCAATCCAAACGAGATCATGTCCTTTTCAACAAACCAGTAATAATGATGCAACACAAACTTTCCTTTTCAAATATCAATAACATCCACATAACCTGTAATGCTATTCATGACATTCACTATTTCCCTTCAAACTTGCAGTAAAATAATTCCTACACAGGGTTATTCCAAACGACACATAAATATAGACACAATAATATAAAAATAAATGTTCTACGACTTATTTCAACCATTGGACAAGTATTAATCCGAGCAAAGTTTTATCAAATAAGATCTTGTGTTATATAGTAAGACATCTGAATAGCTTGACCTTAATAATTGGACATTCTGTCATTCAATTGAATGCTTCAAGCGATGGATAGGGCAAAAAATAGTCGTAAAACTTTATTCATCGGGAAATAACAGCAGAATAGTGTACTCTAATACCGTAATCCCAACAGTGACCGATTTTGATGGTATTCATTTTAAAATTGCCTGCATAATCGCAAACGCCACATTCGTCAAGATTATCGTTGCCTGAATCGTTTGAACTTAAATGTTTCCTTATCAATCGACTTATCTGTCGTACCAGACTTTCTCACCCTGTATTCCTGGCACTATGTTTTATAAGGTGAGTGGCATTTACATAAAACAAAAATAATGCTTTCTACTGGCACTGCTTGGTAATCATTTTCAAAGCTTAATTGGAATGTTTTGATTTCTCACTGTTAACTTAGGATGGAATGGGTCATCTCTTGTTTAAATAATTCAGAAAGTATTTTTAGTTATAAATTATTTATAATTTTCAGTAAATTTCTAACCACTCACCATTAAAACTTTGTGCACGATACCCTTTTAGCATGTATTTTATTAATTGAGTAAGAACTAAATGACTATTGTGGATATTGATTGGTCCAAGGCAAACAGATCGTTGGTTGTGATCAAGCATTTTAGTAGTTATAGAGTTCCTCCTAAATTTCTGTTCACCTCTGGGGTTTTCTACTTACCCTTTTAACTATAATCGATCGTGCGCACAATAATGCAGAGATCCCTGTTTAAATTATTGTTGACAATTTGGAGCCAGTACGTTAACGTTAATGGCCGTTTAACAGTACGTTTTGATGCGCGAACAGCTCTACAGGTAGACTTTAATGACTGAATCGCTTCAGAATTGGTCTATATGTTCCTCATAGGTAGTCATAAGTATTTGTGAATAACGATTTAAGATTTACTCGGTTTAATGTAATTCCTCAAAAATGACCTTAAATTTATTTCACAATGAAGAAGACCTTAAGTTAGGCCCATTCTGAAGTTCAGCCATGCTTCCATATTCCTGTTGCAAGGTAGGTGGATCAAACGAACTAGGGAGCTTCTTGTTACATTGTTGTTGCCAGGTTACGTTTTGAACTAATCAATTTACATTCCAAGAATATATTTACATTCGCTCAGTTTTCCCGATTCATCCTATTTCATCCTAAAAACTCCTTCTCTAAATCTTTAAATATTATTTTATCGGACCAATTCGAGACCGAAATGTACGTATACACATATACATACTTCGAAGTTCAAGCACGCCACTATAGTAAGGGGTTGGTCGTTTAACGATGCATATCACTCGTATTTTTTGGAATCTTTTATACAAAAGACTGATCAGTTTATTTGGATCAGTCTAGTGGACATTGTAAAATTAAGCAGTGGGGACTGCAAAATATTATTTTTTTAGAACCGGTAATGGGTACTGTAACTTACACTGTCTGTCTTATTAAAGGTTGACTGCTTAGCTTACTCTCCTCCGTTATAAATGAAATAAATATTTTAGAAAACCAGTAATGCCGTAGAAAGTATCGTTCAGTAAATAATTTACACTGCGTATTCAAGAAACTTCGGCTTGGCATTCCGGGATTAACAATACTGGCAAAAGTGAGGGGCCGAGAATGATTTTGGCTGACCTTGCAGCTATTAATAGTTTACCACTAAAATAAGTTTGTGTTTGTTGTAAGTGAGTGTATTTGAATTTAATCAAATAGAAAAAAGATCTTCCAAGATGTGCAAAAGAAAGTTTAAAGTCCTCCCTTAGTTAACGAATAAATCGGGACATGGAACGAAATGGAAAGTAAAACTGGGCAAGCACTTTTTATAGGCAGGTACACTGGGTGCCATCGGCTGAGGTCGAGTCCACAGTAATAGTACAGTTTGGTATAATTTTTTTGAACATATCAAATGCATATGCTCTGAAATGATTGTATTTATTCGTATATGCTTTTTATAACTTCCCTGAACGTTCGCAAACATTCCAAAACAAATTTTGAAAGTATTTTGTTCATAATAATAAAAGTTTTTTAGACTTAAGATTTTCAAAATGCAGTACACGAGAAATGGACGACTTTAAATAAGACAGACTGTGTTTGTAAAAATTATGGAATTCTTATATAATAAATTTCGGCAAGTGATATATCATTTTTAAGCCCACAATCCTGAAATGACTGTGGTGACCCCTTCCATGATCTCGCGTAAAGTGTCGAGTTTCGATTATCAAATGTCAGCGATGGTGATGAAGTATGCAGGAGCTATTGCTCAAAATATTTGTTGCTTGCTCATGCAGAAGACCTCGACCAACAATGTAAGACTTTCCTTGAAATTATCAGGCATTGCTGTTATAGGTAATCTATTTCGAGAGGTCTGACCTAGCTAATTTTAAAATAAGTTATCCCCTAATCACACATGAAAATGTTTCTATTAAGTAGAATGTAATTGATCTTATAAATTAGTCGGTTACACAATGGTGGACATAGAATATCAATGGGCTGGCGGTCGGAAGTCCATCGGAATGGGACCAATACAACTACCACAATTCACCGTGTTGGGGCACAGACATACCCAAACTTACATCCTGCTCAGCACAGGTACCCAGGTTATATCTCTGCTGAAACAGCAAGCGTTTTATCATTCATGCATCTACTTCTCTATAAAATGCACTTTTTAGCTGACGCAATGGAACCTCATAGGGAAAGTTTTGGACAATGCACACCACCTAAAATAATACTCTTTATTGCCTGTGCCGGATGACTTAGTAGAGTATAGATTGAGAGGCTTTTACAAGAACGCTTCCAAAGGAAGTCAGGCTAATGAGTTATCAATTCAGTATCGTCAACAGCATATTCTTGGGTCTCGGACCCATTCATCTAAAATTTGGCTATCTGACGACAAGATTTATTCGGTTCAAAATCAAGTTTACGTTTAATTTCATGCAGCGGAAACATGAACTTCTCAGCTAATTTTTTAGTCAATACGATTAGCTTACGAAGGGTATTATTCATTTTTAATATTTTAAAAGCATAGACTGAGCAAAGACCATTCACATGCCAAAGTTTGATAACTTGTAGATAAAAACGTATATAAAGTGATAAAAAGGCTTACGACGTACAAATTAATTGAAATAGGCTTACTTTTGAAACTATATTTTTGTTTGCACGATTTTAAAGATTTCGCAACCCATTGGTCTATCGTCGCTGCAATTTGCATGTTACTTAGAAAAGACTGAATTTTGTTATGTTTTGGCTGATCTGTCTTAATTTCTCGCTAGTAAGAACGAAACCACTTTCGCAGTGTTCTGCTGTTGAGCTTGATGCATGTATGTCCTATTGAGAAAACTTTTCGAGCGAGCTTCCGAGACATGGTCCTCATACAACATCCTGAATATATTTAAGTCCACGGTGATTCTGGTGAGTCGAGTCGAAGTCTTCAATTTCCCATTCCGGGAGTATAAATAGTACCAAAATATATCTGGATATAATACATAAGTACTATTATCTGTATTGGAATCGAACACAGCTCAAAATGGGGCGCTATATTACTTTTGTTTGTAATTTTTAAATGGTGCACTCAAGCGTACAAATACCCTGACAAAACCAGAAAGAAGGAGAGAATAACTGGATTCGCTCTAACCTTGCATGTAGTTTCCTGTGTTAGGTTCCAATACAGCTAAATTGACAGTCCCTGATTGGACTCAACTGTTCGCCGTTTCTCTTTACTCACTCAGTTCATCACAATGGTCAAAAGAATTCAGGTTGCCATCTTGAGTGGAACTTTTCTTTTCTTGTTCGAAGAGCTTTACCTTAAATACGATTGTATTCTCTGATATCGACCGTCCCTGTTTTGCTATGCATTACACCCTTTTGTTATCATTACTGCCGAATAGCTAATCTTGTAACCGTATTAATTAGTGAAACTTTCTTCCATGTAGCAAATTTTACTAATTAATCGAACATTTCATTAGTTCATTGTTATTCTGACAACTCGGATGAAACGCTACAGTTTTACTCATACATACATATTTCGGAATAGTCTATAAGTACTTCTTACGAGTGTGCACATCCGACGTTTTGCATTTCACTACTTAACGAATGACTGAAGAAATGATGTAATGATATTTTTTTGGAATAGGATTAATGGTACTCAGTTAGTGACAGAAAAGTCCCTATTTCAGAATTTTGTTGGCAAAATTTTCTGGTCAAATTTAGTCCGTCGGGCAAAGAATAGATGAAGGGAGAGGGAAACAGAAGGGAGGGAAGGGAAACTCTTCTGCTAAACAATGATCGCAAGTATTATTCCCCAACTATCCACTGATTGGTGACCCAATCACAAGATACAAGGAGTACTAACAAGATTTATTGGTTAGCGTTCGCTGTAAGAAATTAGAATTGATGTTCTCAAACTCGTCATCACAAAACATTTGAATGAGGTAGTCATCAGTTTTACGTATACTCGGCAATTCATCTGTTAGTTCATGTTTCTGAATTTTTGTTCTCACATTAAGGCACAAAATTACAACTTCCAATAATACAATAACAATTTCACATTTCTACACACGTACGTAATGGTTGAAAAACATTTTCATTTTATTACAAGACAACAACGGGGATCATTGAGATTGAGATCACATTTCTGACATAATCTAAATGATTATACAAAACATGATAATAACACTGCGAATGATCCCGTTGTTTCCAAATCTCGAAAAAGGTAGGCTGTGTCCAATTTACTCTCGGGTAATTCTGTCGGAATAATTTTTATCATTAAAATTGTTAATGTATAGCTGCTCCTTCCTTTGAAATTGAGTTGGTTTTGTAACTATACTTACTTGCTAAATAAAGTTGATAGCCAGGATTATTCGCCGATAAGTCTATTCTTTTTTTGTAAATAATTTCGTAAATTCGTAACGAGTTGAATTGTGTTTGTCAATTTTCATTAAATTCCTTATATTTTATAATGTCAATTGTTGCTGTCAATCCAATGTGTAATAAGGATATTATACAGAATGAATTGCTTTGGATGTTGTGAAGTATGAATGATTGGTCAACAGGCGATATTTCGTAGGTATTCCGATGCCTGTTATAAATCCTCGCGACATTGCTATGCGTTGTTGTAAATTTAGTTGGCTACACTATGTCGGACATCCGGTACAAATGGGCTAAGGGACACGAGTCTGTCGGCGTCTCCTCTGACGTCTCTCTGCCACAATTCAAAGTTCTCGGGCATAGGCAGCAATCCATGGACATTTCCTTGACCACAGGTTAAATCTCTCTCAATAAAATTTGATTCGTGAGACCAATACACAATGTGAATGAATATACATACAACTTATTTGTAAACTTATTTGTTCATACTGTACATAGTACATACGCAAACATGAGACATCAAATCACAGTTAACACAAACACTCTTCCTGTGCTCATCTAGTCGTGGAAATTACAATTTTCGAAATGTGATTCGTGTGGGATGAGAGAGTTGGACAGTATTATAACTGACTCTAATGAGAACGTGATTGATTTTCAAAGCTCTTATAACAGCTAACACTTCCTGAGAGATCGTCTTCCACTAAAGGAACGCCAAACATTAAAAATCATACACTTACGTATACGCAATAACTAAGAAATACGTTGAGGTTATTTATACTCTTTATGAAAGCCAATCTAATTCAATTCAGATGGAATTCAGAGCTGAACTGGTCACCCTATACATATGATAGGCTCTTGAGTAGAAGAACTAGGCTTCAGTAGAATAATGCAGCACCGCCACGTTTATTGGTGTTCAGTTTGAATTCAGAAATCGTAATAAATCGCCTGTACGGTAACTTGGAAGGCCGGAGAAGGTACTCCGACTTGTCATTTCTAAGAGTTCGATCCTTCAATTTGTAAACAACGGAGGGTGTAAACAGCGACACCTCATTTGCAAACATGTTCCGGAAATCAAAATATGAACAATCGTGCCGTTCACATTGACAATAGATGTTGAGCTCATCTACTGCAATCGGCCAACACATGCAGGCATCGGCGAACGCGTAAGAGCTATTTGTGTTCCCTATGAAGTCTTCGATTTTAATGGCACACCGGAGTAGGAACAATTTGAGATGAGATTATAAACCGGCATATCAGTATTTCGAAGACTTCTTAGACATAAGTATCTTATGGTTATTTGCTTAGCAATTTGACGTTAGTGATTACCGATTATCGACAGACCAAAACAATCTGTTTTATATATTTTTCAATGCGTTGTAGTGAATATCTCGAGTACCGTTTTCTAGTAAATTTTTCGCCAATCATTTAAGACAAATATCTCCCAATTGTATCGTCTAGCAATTAGCAACTCTATGAATACAGAATATTTTCATATTCATAACATAGCATAAATTCGAAACAATTTTGTACATAGATTTCGACGCGATGTTTAAATCTACATTTTAACTACATTTCGTCCCTGCATACATATGTAGATTTACCCCCTCACAATTTGAAATTATATGCCTGCTAAATGACATTAAACACATCTGAAATAAGATCTGTGAAACAGTTGACAATGTAACATAAGTAATTAAGTACCATTTTACATCATTTAGGAAAACAAAGTTGAAACAAAGAAGAATATGACATCACAATGACTATTCTATACAACTATGCCTATGTTTTTGCACAAATTCACATTCCAATCACCATGAAATTATTATCCTAGTATGTAAGTCAAGTAACGATATACACCACTGTACCACCAGTAAACATCTAGTTCGCTTATATTTTTTTACTAGAAACCAAAATCACGTTCCATTTACTGATTTCACCACTCACAATACCACTCAATCACTTTCACAATAGATCAAGTCCATTGCCACCATTACTTATATCACAGATACTATGCAGCCTTTTAAATATAATTCTAAAACAGCTTTGTCAAAGTCAAACAAGCAAAGTTATTTCCTTATATTTACTTTACCATGCTACACTAAAGCGCAAGAAAAACATAGTCACCACCAAACAGTTTTACACAGAAACGATCCTACAGCCTAATATTTCACTCAAGATTTTGCTAGTTTGGAAAGAAGAACGCCATTAAGGGTGACTCTACTCATCCAATAAAATTTATTCTGGAGACAGGATTTTTTATTTTTATCTTCCAATGCAACATAAAGTTGCCAATTAAGTGCTTAAATTTTTCATGCATCATGCGGGAAAGATTTTGTATTATTTTAGGAAATTTACAGAATTGTTAAGTTACATACTAAACTTTAGCGCATAAAACAAAAACAATTAATCCCTTGAAATGTTTTTAAAGGCAGGGTTTCTACTAAGGCAAGATAGCGTTTTAATAATATCGAATTTCGAGGGAACCACTCAGTAAATTTATTTTAAATTTCTTTTTCAAAATCACCGACTCTTTTGATTGAAACTTGAAAACATTGCTACACACAAAAGATTTAGCATATTCGACAAAAGTAGTGAAAGATGAAGAGACAGGAGTTACATAAACAATGCTTTACATCTCAAGCGCATACATTTCATCTTTGTAATTAACTAAATACTGAAATTGTCAAAAGCACTCATATCCTATTAACCTTTACACAACATAGCAAATTTGCCATTTGTAGATGTATTAAACTTTTGCTTTCATGACTTAGATGTTTAAAAGGAAGGACCTAATGATTGTTACCGTTAATGTCACTAGGAAATTACTCGCGTTTGGCCTGTGAGATTCAATTTGTCCGATCTATGGGCTATTACCTGATTCAGATCTACATTCCATCAGGGCTCATCGTGATTATATCCTGGGTCTCGTTTTGGCTCAACAGAAACGCAACACCTGCAAGAGTTGCCCTCGGTGTAACTACGGTAAGAACATATTTTTTCATCTTGAAAGAGTGACGTTAATGTGAAAGTAAGCTTTGAAAAGTTAGGAAAATATTGATTGTTGTTTTTACAAGGGTTACTTTCACCCGTCATTGCCCTTTCTCCATTGCATTGATCACGTATACGTTTATCTCGCATGTCATGATCACTGTCAATATTTTTCAAAAACTGTCGTTGCACTCCTAAACTTGAAACATGCGAAGAATCACAGTAGTACCAATTTAGTAACACTCAGAAAAAAGGAGACCTTGAAAACTACTAACCAGGCTCCGGTGTTTCTTTGCTTTAATGATGAACATTTTGCGTGAATACAAGATGCTTATTAGTTAAAGTTACTTCTAACCATCAAACTTAGTATGTGGAAATGGTCCCCACCATTTATTATTTGTCGTGAAAAGAACGCACTCCTTTGCAATAGAATTAGCAGCCGAAAAAAAGTGAAGCGCATTGATAGTGCCTCAAGCATCAGTTAATGTAGGAAAGAAGTGCTTCAATTTCTGCGTGTTAAAAAATAAAAAATTATTTTGTTTGTCGTACCAATGGATCTATTTCGGAATCAGTTCATTAAGTATTCCTTTACTACTATGATATAGGTGTTGACGATGACAACGCTGATGTCCTCAACGAACGCAGCTCTTCCGAAGATCTCCTACGTAAAATCTATAGATGTTTATTTGGGTACCTGTTTCGTCATGGTGTTTGCATCACTTCTAGGTAACTAACTAGTTCTAGGACAGTGAAAATACACGTTGTTTATTTGTTTAATAGTTAATTGAAAACGTGCGGACTTAATTTTAATTACTTTTGTTGACAGAGTATGCAACTGTTGGGTACATGGCCAAACGAATTCAAATGAGGAAGAATAGATTTATGGCTCTTCAAAAGATGGCAGAACAAAAGAAGAAAGAAATGGAGGAGCAGCATAATAACGAGCATCATGCGAAACAAACCGTAATATATAAATATATATGTATATTTATTTAAAATTGTATGAAAAACTGCAATGACTTAATGCTATTTCAAAATTCCGTTACAGGAAGTAAGGTTTAAGGTGCACGATCCAAAGTCGTACGCGAAAGGTGCTGGAACGTTAGAAAACACTGTGAATGGGGCACGTGGAGGAGATGAAGAAAATCCTGCTCATCCTATTTTGCCGCCTGGCAAAGATATTAACAAGCTTTACGGGATAACACCGTCTGATATTGACAAGTAGGCCTTACATTCATTAGTTATATATATTAATAATCATTCGTCTCTTGGATGAAATCTTTCTCCTAATTGAAGTTTCCTTGTCTTGTGTACAGATACTCCCGTGTAGTATTTCCGGTCTGCTTTATTTGCTTCAACTTAATGTATTGGATTATTTATCTTCATATTTCGGATGTAGTGGAGGACGATCTTGTGCTCTTGGAGAAAACCGACTAAATTCGTTTCTAGCGTTCGTTATGTAGAACTATGAACAAGTATACTGATAACGATGAAATTTCATCTGCGACAACTCCAACAGCCTAATATAATGCTATAATTCACAGCAAATAAGTGAACTTGTGAAATTTCTCCCATTTTTACACGTCTCGATAAGTGATTTCTTGTTCTTTGTTCATTGGCATTGTTCATTTGTGACACAATACATGAAAACAAAGTTTGAAGCAGTTATAGTATTCAAAATTACTCATATAATTTCGTATGGGATAGGATGTTTCTCTGATCCTACTTTGCGACGTTTCCAGAAAAAGAAGTGTGATATAACCTTGTAGTCTGTCTCACACCAACTTCATGCCAACACATGAAGGGAAAATATTTCTATTGCCTAAGTTAACAAAATTATCCGTTTTCAGTCTACGTGAGAAATGCCGCTATAACTAATAGTCAGGAATTAAAAGAAATATTTACAAACTTGTCACCGCAACGGGCAGCTCAATTTAAGACTTTCAAAGGGAATCCTATCTCTTGTAAACGTATATCGTAAGTCCATATGTTGTACATATATTCCCATTACTCTCGAGGAGATTAGCTGGTTTATCTAGTAGTTAAACGCTACTGCTTATTTTCGGCTACTGACTATGGAGGGAAACATTGAAGAAATTGTTGGATTCTGTGACAGTCACCTGTCACAAGAATCAAACGGTACAGTCAGTCGAGAACATTAAAATCCCGTCAATTGTAAATTACGCCAGGGTTCCTTTAGCTAACTTGTTTTTGATACTAGGCATAAAAAATGTCAGTCAAAAATTAACCTAGTTCGTCGGGAACAAAGTTTACTCATTTTGACGTCAAGTGCAATATGGTGCATGTAGCTTTTCCAAAAATTTACTTCCACCAGTTTGCAGAGTTGATAGGTTGAAATTGGACACAATTAAGCCATGGGAAGTTTATTAAACAAAATAACGCACATTTTAAGTGTACCTCATAGAATAAGGCAGTTCGAATACTATGATATCTGTAGCAGTAGTAGATTTAGTATTCGAACTGCCTTATTCAATGACTGTAACAGAAGTTTTATGTATGTCGACTACATTTTTCCGGCCAAATACAAATGCAAAATGGTCTGCGGACGGTTAAGAACCGTGGCATATTTTAGGACCCTTGCGTAATTCCTCAGTTGACGGAGTATGTCGTTTAGCGCGAAAGATTTACACTTAAAGACACCAGGAATTTACCATAGGGAAAATGAAAGGAAGCATTCTCGACAACGATCCTTCAGTCCACGAATGCATTCTTGATCTCGCCCAAGTTCAATCAAGCGCAGTCGAGTAAGACCACTTCATGTTTTGAGTCAAGGGATCAGCAAAACAAAAATCAGCAAATGTTAGTGACGGTGTTCTCTTTTTCACTCACGTCCTAAAGAGCAGATGATTTCAGGGGAGTGCTATTACGATCTCTAATTATGAAAAATCTGCTCGAAACTGAAAATCTGTATACACAATCCGAGTGAGGTTGTCATCGAGTGAGAAAGTGTAGAATAAAAGCTTACGGGAAAATAAAAGTGAATATTGAAATCCATCTTTTCTTATTGTTTATGCGGCCACGCCAGGAGTACTGAACTTGATATGCCAACTGGAATTCTGTACAGCCATTGCTTATGTTGCTGTTGTGTAGCCTTCCTGACTTCTGAATCATATACCAAAAGCACGAATTCTTGCTATAGTTTTATGGACTGCACCAACTCACGCATCGGTATTTTGCGCATTAAATGAAGTTTAGAAGGAACGAATTATAACACATACGCTAGTCCTCGGATATAGACCTAGTAAGTGAAGTGACAAATCAAACCACGACGGAATGAATCTGTTAGGTAGAAGACAATTCGATTTTTTGCTTTTCCCGTTTTACGAATACGCAAATATTGTACGGTGATACAATCAGTAATATAGTGTGCACATTCACGACATTCACGTCATGGCAGCTATGTTCCATCGTGAGCTCGGAGACACAATATGGATGACACCTTAGCTTTCAGAAGTAGACCTTCCGTTATACATTTCTGCAAACCGTTTGGGCCTTCTCACACCACGCATTTCACCAAGGAATACCAGTATATTACAAAAAAGTGCGAGGCTTGTTCCTCTAGCGGATGCATGTGCAGTGGTGATGGTGATACTGAAAGCTGTAAATGGAAATTGCAAAAACCTGCAGCTAACGAGCAAGAATCCATCATGAAGTTGTCAATACGGCCCTCCTCTTCTTCAGACAAAATATATGCTTTATCAAGCGCACATCTTCAAATAAAGATTGTAAGAGACGATATTGACGTGAAGTTTCGAAGAAGTATTCGCTGAAATTCTATGATTTGTTCAACAATTGATGTTTCGCGATGAACTGAAGTATTGTGTCGATAGTGCCTGCCTAATACTACGTTTCAGAAAATGCTTACCATACCGAGTCAACATTGCAGACGTTTCGTTCTCAACACTTTCTGAAAGATCGCCGTCAGTACAAAGTAGAGCGCTCCCGAGTATACATCAAAGAATCAGCTCTCGAGTATACATTACGATTCATTTATCATTTCCATATTTTGACGCTGATAAATAACCAGGACACTGCTGCGTAACTACGTATGAGAATCTATTTATGTCAGAAGAAACTTTGGCCTGAATTCAAGCTACACAAGCTACCCGGATAACTAACTGCATAGATGCGGAGAAAGTGTCTTCGGATACTAATTTCACGTAAAAAAAACAACATCCGTTACTGATTTGCTGGAGACGCTGTAAACTAAAAAATACGTCAAAGAGATACGCGTACATGTGACATGCTCATGTTTATTTGCCAGTACCAACAGGAGGCGTAAACAAGTACTTTTGATAATGGAAATATCGATAGAATCGCTACAACAGTGCGAAACTCACTTCAGCAGCTGTATCATCTGCTACAATAGAAGTATATTGAACCACTTCAATTTTACTTGTTTCAAAGATTTACTACTTGTTACTGATATAAAACGAACGGAACGTCAGAAAAAATCACTGTGCCATGCTTTCACTTCAAGTGGTGTTCTCAGATTGTTTTCGGAATGGCAATGTATTTTGTATTTTACTAAACATGCCTGCTACTCTTCCTACTAACTCCTCTATTCCATTTCAACGATTCCCAAAGGATACTTTTTGACGAAAAGTTGGGATTGACCTCCGACGACCTTCAAATAGGACGATCCTTCGTTTGTTGACGATACAGTTATTCATAGTTGTAGACAATTTGAGTTTCGATCAAGTTCCTTTCGCCTTACAGTAATCTTTAAACGTGTCCAGCATTTAATGGTTCTGCTTTCTTGATGAGCTCGTAATTTGTGTTTCTTGAAACCTGAAATACTCCTCAGTCTCTGAATTTTCACTTCAACCTAGATGAATACAATAATCATATTGACAAGCGAACGAACGGCTACCGCAATATTGTAATACATGAAACAAACGAAAATTTCTTTTGTCATAATTATTTTAACTCAACATGAGAATAAACCTATTCTTGTCCTTTTTGGTCCATATTTAATATTATCAAAGACCCTGTTTTTAAATGCCATGAACAAAAGTACTAAGTTTTGTACTTTAGTGAGTAGGTTGTGATTGTATATCATTTTGGGTTGCTAATATAATCTAGCAATAAGGAAAAATTTACTTGTTACTCTAAAATAGGAGAAAATAATTACATTTAATCAATGTCAGTATAATTTTTTTATGGTAATTAAGTAATGGTCTGTAAGTTTTACCTTTTTATCTAATGCTTTCATGGGGTAGATCTAGCTACATTGGTGAGTACAACTACATACAATGAGTTATGCGAAATACGCGCGCCGCGAAACCTATGTATGACTTGTCATTCATTATTTATCGTTACTAAAACAATGAATTTCGTATTGTTTTATAATTTTATCAAACAAACTGATGAGTAGATCAACTCAGGTTTCTTAAGAATTTTCATTACAATTTATTCGCTAAGCAACGCGTGCCACTGATAAAATGATAGAATACTATAGTTTGCATTAATTATAGGCGCGAAAGCGATCGATATGAAAATGTAGGTGCTGAATCTGGTGTGAAAAGTTAATCCTAGTAAATTTATATGACACTTAAGGACACAATGAAGTGATTACATGAACTCGTTAAGGCGTTATTTTTAATTTGGATTGCAGAAATGAAATTTAGGAATCTAAAGTAAATCGTTAAAATAATTACATGTAAACAAACAACCTATTGAAGCACTCCTTGTTAGCAATCCTTTATGGTATAGTTGTATCGTTCTTAATTTTTATAACTGTAGAGTACCAGACAGCTACGCCAATTTCCTGAAAATTCTTAACAGTATCAAGCAAAATTTTTAGTTTTTGACTTCTAGCGAGGTTATATTAAGCATTATCTCCTCTCTTTTACGTGTAGTGGGTACAAATACCTAAATTTTAGTTCTCATAAATCAAATTCTTGAGTTATGCTGCAAAAAACGAATGCATCACACTGTTTAAATTTCTATTGTTTCGTAAATTTAATCAAATTTAAACGTGGTGCACAAATGTGTGATAATTAGTTAAACAAAATTGCTCATTATTACACTATATACCGGCTAACACGTAACATAGACCGAGGCTGAATATATCTCTTGGCATACAAGTATTAGCATTGTACTTACAACATCACATTTTTGTCTTGGTTTTTTCACGACAAAACCTACACTAAAATCATTCCAAGTACTAAATTCTTCACTACAATTCAACGAATAGACCTAAATAAGTCGCTATTACACTCTTGCACTTTACCAAATATGGGACTTAGGATTCCTGTGCAAATATGTCAGCCAATCAAACAGACTGTTCTATTTCGATTTCATCTCAGTTCAATAATGCGCCATAAATGTTCTAATATTATTTTCACAATCGACTATAGTTCTCATATAAATTAGATCTGAAAAAGTACTGACAATTTTGGTAAATGGTTTTTTGCAAGTGGTTGCTGTCGTCGTCAAGTTCCAAGATGAGGGTGGGAAATATCCCTTATTAAAAATCTTAGGAACAAGTGATTTTATACTACTAACCGGTTACAGCTACATAGAACGCTACCAGCCTCTTCCGAAGCTTGAAAGAAAGTGTCAAAGGAGAAGAAGGAAAACAAAGGTTTCACAAGGAAAATAAACTTGATACCAATTTCCTCTTCCAAAATAGTAGTCCTGGTAGGATATTTTCAATCCAAATTTTTGTTTAAAAAAAGGTACACAGATTAGTAGATACAGTACACAGCAAAAAAGGCTATGCGTACTCCTATATGTGGCAGCTTTTACATTTGTTCAAGACCCGCTTAACATTTCACAGATTGATAACCAAAATGTTTCAATTGCAATCCAATCATGCCTTTCTAACCCCATGAAATAATTTTTGTTGACATAGTATTCAGGTACGGATATTTGAATCTTTTATCGAATTCAGTACTCGATACTAAAATGATCTGTTGCTCGTTAAATCGTGAAAAACGAGTTGCCAGT
This sequence comes from Akabosia matsudoensis, assembly GCA_019593645.1. Taxonomy (NCBI): domain Eukaryota; kingdom Metazoa; phylum Arthropoda; class Collembola; order Entomobryomorpha; family Paronellidae; genus Akabosia; species Akabosia matsudoensis. Next base: position 50,899 of record VICI01000065.1, on the reverse strand, counting down.
ACATAATTGGACGGTAGTCCATATAAACTAACGATGACTACTTTTTAGTAAGGTTCCATTCCTATGTCCCGGTAAGAAATTACTTTTACAGACATTTTTACCCAAACAGAAATGTATTTTCGAATAAGCTTCGCCATTTTACTGTGGAAACTGGTACCAATTTTGTTTATCTTGTAAGTGAACCTCTGGAAATAAATAGAAGTAGTAATGTTGCGTAAAAATAAAGAACTAAAAGCGAAACGAGAAATTAAAAGAAACGTAGTGATACTACTGATCCTCATGATACAGCGCCTATTATCTGATTTATGCCCTTGTAATCAAAGTTACAAGAAGTACATACTCGCCCCTAACTAGCAGCGTATATATGCTAGTTATCTACAAATCACGACAAGTTAAATAGGTAAATAATCGAGAATAGTCAGGAAGATGAACCACCGTAGTTTAAGCTAGTATAATGATGTAATGTAAAAGGAAGGAGTAATGTTGTGTTAGTATTATTGGCCTTTTTTTGCTATTCATGAAGTCCATGTTTTGGCTAAGTTAGCAACACTACATGGTTACACTAAATTTAAAAAGCTTGGAAATCAAGCTTAATGCTTTTAGGTATAATAAGTTTTCGATGACTTTTCTACTCATTAAGATGAATATAAATCGGCAGTGGAGATCAGAACAAATGCTCATTTTGTATATTAGGAAACCAAGAGTTAATACGACTGTAACAATTGATCAACAAAAAATTCGAAAACAAAAACACACTCGTTTGCTAGGTTAAGAAATTTGAATTTTCGCAATTTGGCGATTCATGAGAATGTATGAAGCACACAACAATCACAATAACTATTAATTGATTACCCAAATCGCGGATTTTCATGACAAGATAAATTATTTACACAAGAGAGGACATAATACTAGTTGAATTATAGACCAACTTTATAATGTACTTTATCAAAAGAAATATGAAATAACTTCACAATTGAAGCAGATAGATGTAGTTTTGGGCAAAGAGAGTCAATGTCCCCGGTAAATTGGTTGGTCAAGGAATACAACAACAGAAATGTGAAAATATTGCAAAATTGAAACATCCTAACAAGAAAGAAATAATTACCACAGAATTCGGAGATGTTAGCGGACAAGCCGAAACCTGTTACAAGGCCGTGAAATCGATCCAAAAATGACGTATCAACGCAAACCCAATGAGGACCCGATTACAATCTGAGTTATTTTGTTTTATTATATAAATATGCGTGTTCCTATCGTTCTGAATTGATATACCTAAAATTAGGCCCACTACACGTTTTGCTGATAAAATCGTCTTAAGCGGTTTTACGTAGCGTATGTCAAATTTAGAAAAGTTTTGTTGCGATGTTGCGTGCATGAAGTGCGTTGCTGGTTACACTATTGCATTTCGAAAACAAACAAAATTCACATTGTGCATTGAAGTTGTAATTTTCTTATTGCTTGAGACCTCCTATACATCGTAGAGAACGTGCACACCGAGCTCATGTTGTATTGGACACATAATGTGGTAATGTGACCTAGAGTGCGTAAGGCTCATTCAACAGGGTAAGAAAAGAAAGTAGATAAAAGGGCCTATGGATTAGATCCATAGAAGTCCGACTATGGATTCAAAGGAATTAAGCAGAACAGGGGTGTACTATCTCAAACAAATGTCTTTGAGATGATCGTAGTTCGTATTATGGGGTGTTTAGAAGAAACCCCAGCTGGTTCTACAGTTCGAATTCATGTTTGAATAGGATTCCGCTTATGAATGTATGCATATGAACTGTTAATATGTGGAATTTAATTCAAACATGAATTCAAGCTGTAGCATCAGCTAGGGTTTCTTGTAAACACCCCACAACGCGAACTACAATAAGTTGAAAGAGATTTGGCTGAGATAGTAATGCAATAATAGAGTTTGCATCGTGCGGTCCCACATAATATCCGTAAGATTTCAATTAGTCAATATTGGATTGAGATAAGGAAGGGCCTTAAAATTTCTTTAAGGGTGATCATACATTGCCCAAAAATGAGACATTCTTTGCATTGGAGACTCATGTACAAGGTTGCAACATGAAAAACTGTTGGCTCCAGATTTCATGGACGGAATTGCATATCACCAAGCAATTCACAAAAAAGAGCTGTGCACTTTTAGGCCCTAAAACTCCTAATTTAAAGAAAAGAAAATCTGTCTATCGCTTGTATACGCCATATGGATCTTTAAAAAATAGATTTCTGCAGTATGGTTTCAATATCAATTCCTGCAAAGCTTCTTTTGCCTCTAAACCAATACAACCGAAAATCGGGAAGTTCAGGGACTAACAAGATGGTTTCTAACAAGTGCAATAGTAGTCACGATTCTTTATATTCTTGATGTAAATACAGTATTTTCACAGACAAATGTTTGATATTGGATTACTTTTTGTCTTTTTGTTCCTCGGAGTACTACGACCAATCACCCTATTCATTTGTAGATGTGTTAATACTGCGTAAGGTTCTAACTGCAGGCAGCAGAACTATTCCACGGTCATTTTTGTGTTTCCAACCTGCCTTTCATTAATTCAAAATATTACCCTTTAGCTTCCACGCAACCACACGTAGATGATAGAAACTGAAAGCAGGTTGAGTCAACAAACAAAAGCGACTTTTTACTAATTTGTGTGTTAATTTTTTCTCATGAAACTGTACAAACTAACGCTAATTGGGGAAAGTAGTTTGAATTATTTCTGCGCCACAATTTGTACCATTAAATAAACGCGGGGTTTCCTAAAACTCTGTTTGGCAACTTATATGTTAAAGGTATCTTTTGTTAGGGTTGATCACGTCGTTTGAATTTTATTACGAACAGATCTTGATGGATGTGACAACTAACTGGCCTGGCCGGGTATGCTTTTTTCTTTGTTTAGTACGCCAATACAGACAATGTGATTCTAAATCTTGAAACCGGCCCGTTTCCGAATCAACTAACTGTTCTTTGGAAATACTTTTAAACAAGATTACGAAAATACAATGACTTAAAAAGCTTCATTGATCATCAGAAAATCCTAATTTGTTTCTCAAGCTATCACTTCAGCAGCTAACTATGGGTTACGCCGGGTTACGCGATAACTGTAGGTGTAAAACAAATCGTATTAGCTAGAATGCTAGAAAAGTTAATAATTTACCGTTTACCGATCCAGTACTGTGACATCTATGGCCTCATACTGAATGTAACTTTTTAGTCAGAGAACTTTTTAGCGCGTGGGGATCTAAAACTACTTTTTATTTCATTTTGTAGGTTTAGTTCGTTACGATTAAAATTGTCACGTATCGGTACAACTTTTAAAACTGGGCATATTTTAGCATTGGGAGAACTTTGGTCCAATACTCGTTTTGATAGAGTACTTGAAAAGTTGTTACTTTTGTTCATGCACTCCAGTGTAGAAAATATAATGTAAAACATACTTTTTCTTCGCATTGTTTACTTGTGAATAATTTGTGACTGTCTTAAGAAAAAGGGGATGTCGTACTAAAAAATAATCAAGTTTATGTAATATACAATCGTTTTTCGCAGAAAAATATGCCAAGGCGTAAAGGTAAAAGGAGCGAGAAACTGATTTTGCTCTTTGTACCTTTAATCTTGGCATAGGTATTTGCCAGAGGAAAAGGAATGTAGACTGCATTTTTTGGATCATTTTTTGTACGACATGCCCCCTTTTCCCGGAGACAGTAGCAGCGATTACACTAATTTGCCCCTTTGTGGATTGTTTTTAGTGCCTGTTGTCTTGGACAAAGGTTTTGTCATAAGAAAAAGAACAAAAGTCAAACTAAATTAGGTGCTGAATGATGATCAATTTTTGAATAGATTTATGGACGGTGTTGGACGAATGTTAAATAGGTATTTTGGGAAATATTGTGAAAATGTCTGTAATGAAGTTATGTTTAAGTATGGATGGAATTTGAATGCTTTATTGTTGTTCTACGATAATAATTGGTTTACATTATTGATAAGCAATACATAACACATAATATAACAATTGATTTATGCGTAATACATTCAGCCGTTGTAAGTTAAATGATAAAAATGTTAATACTATAGCATATGTACTAAATGACTACTGAACATTCTTCGAATGTACGACGACTTAATGGTTAATAATATTATAATGTAACATCAGCGAAAAACAATTTGTTAAACCGGAAAAAAGTGAAAAATAAAAATGGCACAAGTTGAAATTGATAATCTTTTGGACATGCTTCCACATTTGGCACATGATTACGCAAATAAAAATGGTACATCTATATGAAATTCACATTTGATTGAAATGCTGAAGTTATTGTCGATTGTCACAAGCGTCGATCCGAACACTTGAAGCCCCGGTGTACAGGTTAGGTGCAGAGTGTGTTTTTTTTTGCGTTTAGCTTTACGTATACCACTTATCCAACATGACAACTGAAGGTGTGATTGTCTATAATATATTCTGACTAGACATTGAACTCAACTCCATAAGTATAGTGATAGTAGGGGCCATTTTGAACTACACTTTAAAAAACCCCTTCGCCCTCTAAGTTCTCATGAATCCAAAACTAAGAACACAAAAAGAAGAGGAAAAAGTAGCGAATCTCTCTAACTGACATCGTTCATGAAGAAGTGAATGCTGATTTACGAGTTTGTCTTTCTATTTGTTTGCTATCGCCTCCCACAAAAAACACAATTTATTGACAAAAATAGCTAAGCGTTGAACGTTGCTGTTGCTCGTCATTTGGTTTAACTTTTCATCTCAAATAAGTGAAACGCTACTCGTGCCCGAGGGTCATGAGAGGAGTCATGTAACTTTTGCCTATCTTTTGCTCAGTTAAGAAAATTGCTAAGCACAAATTTAAGCAATTATTTAAGTCCGCCGACTAACTTTTTGATTTTTTCCACAGTAATTTTGAGTGCACAGCAACAAGCCGTCCGATTTTGCAACAATTTGCAGTTTTGAAGTCGGACGCAGTTCCAACTCCAACAAAGTTTACAGGGGAATTGAGTGTATCGTCACAATTTACCCGCTATCACGGCAGGATCAGACGGGATTTTCCTACTCCCTTTTCAGAACATGCTGCCAACGAGTTAATTCAGTCGGTGCAACGTTCACAATTCCTCGGAATGTTTAACTTACGATGCTACGAGAAAAAAACTCTTTGCAGTATGAGTCAATGCATTTCCAATGTAAATGAATGGGGTCATAAAGCAACAATATAATTTCTCCTTCTATCAAAAGACAAACATTCCCAGGTGCAACGGACTAGATAAGAAATCTCAATTTTACTTACCTATGTACTTTACCTTTCGCATAAGAACTCCTGCGTCCCATGTTTGAAACCCAATGGTGTATTCCTTATTAGTAGTCTACTTTTATGATGAACTTGACCAAAAGCCATTCTCTTCCTTTCGTCTAGACTATCTTACCAATCGTGAAATTATTACTTTGATAACCAGTTTATGATAAAGCTTAATTTCGTACGATATCCGCCTTTTTAACGTAAATGTGGGGGAAACACAATTGACAGCAGAAAACATACAACCATCTACGTATGTACAATGGAGTAATCGTTCATACTCAGAGGCCAAACCTGGAAATCAAGGCTATTTATGGATTTGGAGTAATAACATAGGTAATACATATTAGGTTCTGTCTATATCTGTTATAGGCTCACGCGAAGATGGCATGAATAAACCAATTTAAGGCTGATTCAAAGATACAAAGTCGAAAGATATAAATAGCATGCTGTCTGCTGTCAATGATTTGATCATGTAAAATCCCCACATGGAAATACTGGTTCTTTCCTCAATGAATACTTGCTAATTCATTCATCATTACGTAGCTACGGTAAACAAGCCCATCAAAAGAGCCGGTTGTAATCAGCCCCTTGCTGGCTCAAATTAGTTTGCCAGTACAAATTGTCTCATTGCACATCATGCATCCAGCATGACGAACTCGAGCTAATCGCTGAATTCATGGAATTAAGACGTGTTGGATAGTCACTTAAAATTGTAAACACAATAACACAAGCAGCGTCTTAAAAAGGTATTCATGTTTGTAAAGAAAATTCATTATTAAATGGCTAGTTTGGAAGCAAGACAAAGAGCCGTACCACGGCAATATTTTACCTGCTATAGATATTTTAACCGAAGTTATTTCAGTACCCGATGTGCCTCACACTTGACTATAGTGACTACTTATTTATCACCGAATTGAGCTATAAAAACATTCAAAATTTTTTTATATCCTTGCTGAAACATTGATAACGAGAACAGAAGGACAGTTATACAATAGTCGTAAATGAAACTATTTGATGATACCAATATCTATACTTGACTCCGTGCACACGAATAATTGACGAAAGTTCAAAGAAATACAAGATGAAGAAGGCCTAAGATGAAGACACAGAATTGAAACCGTTAATTAAGCAAAGCGGAAGGGAATTCGTCCCAAACCGAAACAAAGTAATTGGACCCTACTAATCAAGTAACAGGAAACTGTGAGTATGCAATAAATCCAATCACATTCATATTGTTTCATAAGGTGATACGAGCAGACATTTTTAAGCAGAAACACTTTAAATAGATAATGCCCTAATTTTTCATAGTTGTTTTCTTAGAAATTTGCGAATTCTTGTTTCATAGCTTCTCAATTTTAACAAAATGTCCACTTTCATTTTTAAGGCAACAGTCGAGAGCACACTGCTAGTCACGAATGTGCAAGGTAGCTATTGACAACTGTTCAATTTAAAATCTGCAACCAGGATAACTGGTGCAACTTAACCGCTTATAACTTCTAGTGCCAATCGAGTTACTCTGATTTCAAAATTAATTGTAACTGTTCGTCCGCACTTATGTGCGGAGACGACTTATGATTACAGGACATTGAAAACATATTATAAGAATGTCACAAAACATTTTCAATCTATTATGCAAATCTCAACGCCAACTACACTGACTCCCAAACGGTGTAGCTTGTAGTTGGTACTTGACGCATGTAGTTAAACTATGCAGCAGGGTTTGCAGTAGCACGCATTTTTTAGAGTTACAATTATTCATTATTCAATTGGAAAAGGAGAAGTACATATACCTTAATATGATATTATTATTATTATTATTATTTGAACCGATTATAAATGAGATTATATTCTACGAACTCCAAGTCCAGTTCATCATTACAGGATTCAAGATCGAAAAAGGAGTATCAATAACAATAATAGTAGTTTTTTATTGTCTCATTTGGTTCCCACACAAAAGTGAAACATTACACTAAGGATATGATTGAATTTCGAAAGTTTTGCTCGCAAATATAAGATCAATTACAATCCATTAGAATTTTACATGCAATTGAGTCAAACTTCGTTTCTTTTCCTTTTCTAATCTTTTCAGGAATCCATTTCTTGCAGTTTGGTATAATATACAAATGAGTTCCCCGAAAGTTAAAGGCATCTATCGTTTCTAGTCACGTAAATTCCCTGCCAAATGTCAAAAACTTTCAGTTATGTTATAATGGCAAAATTATAAAATTAACTAAAAATGTATATCATTGTATATCATTTCATGTCTTTATATATTGTTGGCTTGACCCCTGTATGATACCCGGCGTTCATAAACTTTCAGTTATATTATAATGGCAAAATTATAAAATTAACTAAAAATGTATATCATTGTATATCATTTCATGTCTTTATATATTGTTGGCTTGACCCCTGTATGATACCCGGCGAAATGTCGAATTTCTTTCTTTACCCCGGCGTTCTTTAGAGGCCGGCGATCTTTCAAGACCCCGACGTTCTTTAGAAGTTTTACGGACTAACCTCATTTTTTGATAGTTAGAGAAGTAGAACAAATCACTTCATGTTATATAAGGTACTTTTTTTATATCTATACTCTATTGACATTCAGTTGTTTCGCCGCGTTAAACTTCTTGCGCTCGCAGTCTTTTGCAAAGTTTGCAATTAATATCGTGAAATTAGTGGTACAAAGCACAAAAACCTCTTCTTCAATGTTTGCATGTTTCCTGCTTCTACATCATCACATCACATCAAACATCGCATCTAGGCCGAGGAAGTTAAACCAATATCAATATAAATTGGGAGACGTTTTTTTCTTTCGATAGGTTCCAGTTGCTTCAGCGAAGTATTTGCTTTAAATTATAGCTACAATTTGTGAACCACGAAGTACATTTCCACTTTTTTTTTCTGTTACCGTAAACAACCACCATTAACGTTTTTGTGTAGATACATATGAGAACGGCAACATGTAAGTAAAAAGTTAGTAACAGCAATATTCCATTAAAATAACTGAAAAGGCATATCCTGGTTAAAATATTTACTAATGTTGACATACCGTAACTGGCTGTTCCTGACCGATTAAATACAAATTGCGTAGTTATGTTTTAACTTCAGCGATACTTTGCATCGGTTCCTTGAGAACGGATCCTCCATGAAAGGTGTCAACGTGAACATTGATTTGTACGCATGACGAGAACAAAATCAACGATTAGGTCCGCGCTTGTTTAGGTTCATACGTGTTATAAGACTACGAACACTTTGCTTGTGGTCTTTACCCTAGTCTATTGTTCAAACGTGCATTTTGAAAATTGTACAATACTTTCTTATCTAACCATTGCAAATAAATAGTCAGTTTTTCTAATGATAATGAAACTTATTTGTTGATTGTTAGTAGTTAACAGGAAAATCAAAAATTCATTTCTTTAGTAGCGAAAGCTACTTTATAATATTGTCTTGGGTGTCTGTCTGTCTGTGCGACCGTCAGAAACTCTTCGACAAACATGAGATTTCGCACACATGGTTGTGTGCTCAATAGCATTCCTGTTACCGTTCCAAAAAATCGACATTATGATTGATTCATCGTGTATGATTAATAGAACTTGTGCAGCGCATCTTGCAGATAGTGTTTTAGCGACTCGTCTTCGTCGTATTTCTCGAGTCACATAAGTTTCCTTCTGTTTGTTTGGGTCGTTCAAAAGTGAGAAAAGCTGTTAGCTTAAAAAAACATTGTTCCCTTCTGAACGGTTTCTGACACAAGAGAAATGATAGCGAAGGTTATGTGGCGAGGCCAGTACTCACGTAATAATATGAGAATGCTTATAGGGAACAATAATTAGAAGATTATCAAATAAACATTTAGCTCTTACGGACACACGAACCCATGGAAACTAGTGCGGTTGTACAAATGTTCGAAGTAGCGAAAGCGTTATGCAGTACAGCATGGATCATCACCAACGCACACTGTCCAAGTGGATAATATACTTGATTCGAGTTGAGGTTGTCTGAAAACGGGACAAAAACAACGCACCAGCAGAAAGTCCCATGCGAACGTGAAAAAAACTCCACTCTGGGATACGGGAAAATCGAATTGCATTTATTTTGCTGTGTGTGGTAGCGTTGTCGATCGAGAGCGAAACCCGAGAAAGGATTTTCCTTTTTTCAAATGCAAATGGACAAGCATTTCGAATATTCGATTTGACATGAAATAAGATTTTTCATGGAAATTCTATGCGTTGTCATTTCTGTCCAGTTTTCGGTTTTTGCTAGCTTGATCGACAATGCTACCACAAACAACACAAGAGATGCTATTCGATTTTCTCACCTTCCCACATCCCGAAATCAAGTTTTCTTTTCACCTTTGCATGGGACTTTCTGGTGGTGCGTTGTTTTTGTTCCATTTTCTGACAACCTCGACTCGAATCAAGTATACTTACTTAGGCAGAGTGCGTTGTTAATGTTCCACGCTGTACTAAATTTATGCAACGTGGAGCACTTCGTTTGTGCTGCATGGAGCACTACGATTTCGCTACTTTTGAAAATCGTGCATGAGAGTTTTATTTAAGATATCAAACACCATTTGTTTTCTCCTTCTCTTAACCTTCCTATGTGCTAGTATGGCAACCTACAGGGACGAGATGGTTTTCGAAAAAGTTAATAGTCGGTACATTATCTTTTTTTGAGTGGTGTTTAGTTCAACATCCGAGTAGCGGCCAGATTAGGTAGCCCCTCGATACTCATTGTTTGCAGACAATTATGCCAGGTATTCTGAGTACTATTCTTGGCCCATGTATGATGTACGCACACACCAGTAGTCAAATAAAATGTTCTCTGAGTGCATGATATAAGTGACACCCATGAATCACCCGATATATACTGTCTTGAGTGATGTGTAATCATCATTTTTCAAGTCATTTCCGCCTTGTTATGACTTGTAAGAAGGCTTGTCAATTATCCCACTCGTTGTATACTCTTATAAGAGTATACTTTTGTTTCCTATAGGATGCCACACATTATTGTTTGCAAGTACAAGTCGTTAAATTGTGTTTACATTTATGCATTTTTAGGAGATATCTGTTTGATGCAAGACTTATTATGAACGCAAAATTTTATCAGAAGCATGTCGTCGAATTATCTACAATAGTCTTACGCTGTTGTTAACCTGGATGGTTTAAACAATGTGGAGTATTGGAATAGCTCTTTGTAACATGGTTACCTATGACGTAACATACTGTTTTTTGCTGTCTATATTGCCGCAAAGACAGCACTAATTAGGCAATCAAAACATAATCAACAGATCGTTTGCCAATTAGGACTCATGCCGCTACTCAAGAGCACGCCGTAAAGGGTGAAAATGTTTGTAAAAATTTGCATACACGTTATCTCCGTTTAAAGCCGTGCATGAGTTCAATGAAGTTAGCTTACTCGAGTGTAATACGTCCTGGACTCAGATATAGAAAATTTTGGCTATTCTGCACAATCTACTATGTACAATGTATCGTTAACGTCTAAATTCATTGAACATCCTTCACTGTTTTACCTGGTGACCGATTAAAAACAACACTTTTTAAAATCTCAGATTGGTGTTCATTAGCAAACCCTTTTACCAATTGTCACAATATTTATGAGAGCATTAGTTCTACGAGCACATTAGTAACGGCTTGTCAGATTGGATTTACTTTGTAGCTCCTAAAAATGTTTCATTTTATCTTTAATCATGGCTGGAATCATGGAAAATGTAAAAACTACATAGACTAATACATAATAGTGGCTTTGGTTAAGGTGCTCGAAACGAGATTAGACTCAAAACGATCCTGGTTCGACTTGTGCTAATGTGATGGTTGTCTGACGGCCGGTGCTACTTCGGGGCTGATGGCCAGACTACCAGATAACACAAGATGACGGCAAATGTTTATTTGAGTTATATTTATTTAACATTCGGCACCAGTGACATCAGTTACAAAAAATTAATGTTTTGCAACAAAAAAGTTCTCTTCCTTTCAATTTCACGGTCTTGCTTTTCTATCTTCTCACACACACGAGATAAGGCTGGAAGTGTCTCAACCCCTACCTCCCTCTCTTCTTCTTTTCTTCTCCTGTTCTGTACCAAGTGGGACAGATTACGACAAATTGAAAGATTAAAAGCGAATGGAAATGACAAATGTCTTATTGATTCAGCCACAGTATACTTCACAAGCTTTACTAGTAATTCTGCCACAAATTCCTCATAAATTGCATCCATACATTTGTCGATTTTTTGTTACAGAAAAAAGAACACTGTGTGCAAAGGCGGCGGTAGTCCGCCTATTCAACTTTGTACAATGCCACCGTGCGGAGGAAATGACACACCTAAGTATCATTCATGAGTGAGCTGCAACATCATAAAATTAGGCATACGAGCTGGAGCTTAGCAGTGTTTTTTCCTCTTCCTGATCTAGAATCACTACAAATCCCACACACGTTGTCCATTCAGTTCAAATTAATAAATATATAACAGTTTCTAACTAGAAGTCTATTACCCCTAAGTGACCCCAACTTCATGTTCTTATCTGTCCTTAAAAGAGAATTACAAATTTCTGTTTCATGTATTTCATTCATGGAACGATACAAAAATGTTTCCAATTTCCAACCAGAACTAATCGGTAATGGGAGTTGTGCAACTTTCATTTCAGAAACCTAGATAATTTCAATATTAGTAGGGATTACGATTTTGAAGTTCGTTGCTGGTTTGAAAAATACCGTTTAAAAGTTGTAACAAGACATGAACTGCGACCACTAAATCATAATTTATTCTGGATATAATGTATAATCGAACAGGTCTTACAACGCGTCTTGCAAACTTACCTACCCTCTTACTATGGAAGTCCAACTTGGTGCTAGATATCTGTCCTTTTTTGTCTTCATTGCTGCCGGGTCCCATTTGTTGTAGTAAATCACTGTGTAGCATATTCAGGAAGTTCACCTTGAGCATAATGATCTGACAACAAAGCTCAAAAGCATTCGCACAGTCCTCCCTACTGAAGCAAACTGTTAGCCATTATAACGTAGCTGAACGATGTTTAGTACAATATAAGTAATGACATCGATGAGTTTGGACATTATATCCGTCAGTCTGTCTGTGAACGTTCTACAGGTTACCTTCGGTTTAACAGATTTTAACAAAAATTCGGAAAGTGGTGATTACGGGGCGGCGGAATTAACGGCCACCAGGGTATGAACAGCCACCAGGGCTTAGACTCGCACGTAAAGTGCGTTCCAGAAGTATTATGCAGATGCTAGTTGATGCCTTAAATTGTAAAGCTGAGCAGCATTATCAAAAGTTTTTTCGCAATAAATAATATATAATATTAGCTACAATTTTATATATAAAGCATTTATATCTGACTACTCTCTGCTTGATTTAATCCGCCTCTATTAAAACACTCCGATAAATGACGATTCACAAACTTCCACCATTCCACATTCATATCATTACAGATTTCCCTAAACATTCGGCAAAAACTGTCGGGTTCTGGCCTCTGCTGGTAGCCGGGACCGAGCTGATTTATGTAAAGCCAAATAATGCTCCAAACATCTAGATTAAGGAACTTTAATGCCCCTTATCGGTCGGGGCCATATTGCTTCGCCTCAGAAAAATGGGCTGTCATGAATATACATATTTTAACACAGATAGTGAAGTAAATGGGCTACTTTTGAAATTGTAGTCTATAGAGAGAAGATCAAGGAATTTCGTAATATCCTGTTGGAAGGACAACTTGGGTCTTTATGACCGATATTAGAACGAATTTGGTTAAAGAATAACTTCAAAATGACTTTTATAATTTTTATGTATTTTGGAGGAAGAAAAGTTTTTTCAAGACTTTTGCGTCATTAGCTTCACAAATATCTAAATCATGCGACTTATATTTTAGGGACATCAGATATCTATAATCAATGTGTTTGAGAAATTCAAGACAATTTCTTGTGACTTGAATTACCTGTTTTTGGCTGCCTTATTAGACGACACCTAATTTCGATAACAATAATCATGGAAGCCTGAAAATTTGTAAGATTATAGAAGAAACTATGCTGAATTCAGAACAAAAACAAGTAAAGTCCTAGCTTGTCGAAAAGAACCCAAAAACAGTCGCATTGTATCTGCATAATACTTCTGGTACGCGCTTTATATACCTGTTCATGCACGAAATAGTGGGTGGTTCTAAAACATCTCGGTATTTAACACCCATGCAATTCGAATGCGTACGACGTGCATGAACCAGCCAGTATGTAACATCAAACACGTGGCGAAAAATTCAGATGAAAACTCTAACAATCTAAGCTTCATATATTTTTCCTGACTTCGTCAAGATTCAATTCAAGATATTAAAATTAATAAGCCAGAAAAAGAAGAACTTGAAAACATAGCCGTACAGCCGCTCAGACATATCAATGACCGTTATTTTCGGCACTAATCTAGTGATAAAAATATCTTTTTAATAGGTCATTGAAGTTCTGTAGTGGAAATCACCAAAGATATGGGAAAGGCATAGTTTCTTCATCAAAGATTTTCATCCAAAACCAGTAAGTTCTGTTTGAGATAATGCGCTGTCCATTGAAATTATTAAAACCTAAAATAGAAAAAACAGATCTTCTGCGTCAAGAAATTACTGAAGTTGAAAATTTCTACACTGGAACTGTTTGGAATTTCTGTTAGTTCTTCATATATCGAGACTTCGGAAACTATAACTGAACGAAAAAGATTTTAAAATTGGAATGATTTGACACAATAGCATTTTTAAATTGCAATATTTTACATCTGCATATACTACAATGTGACGGTATAGTGGTAAGTTATTTTATTCTACTGTCAAGCATTTTAAACGCTTAAAATTACAAACAGGTTTAAGTCAACTCACATCAACGGATTATGGTGTATATATGGTGTAGGTGTAGGATACTTTTTCCTTTCTTTTAATCTGGTGATCTTAAATAATCCCCATCTTTAAAAAAATTCATTAAATGCAAGCGTACCGACACCCATTCGCTGACAATATTACTAGGAATATAAAAGAACTAGGATTGCATACTAGTTTTTTTACGAGCCCCGCAACAACACTGTGTACTGCTTGCAGTAGTTTTTTCATTCTTTGAATCAACAACTGGTCACTGACAACCGACTAGTACAGTTAGCATGGTGGCCCTAAGTTCAGTACACTGGTATATATAATCTACCTGAGAGTGACGAAGTGTCAGCAAGGCGAGCGGTTAAAAAAGGGTTAGTACAATTGATGGAACTAACACATGCTCCGTGCTCGACAATTTGACTAACATTCGTGGTCAGTAGTTTTCGATGAAGCTCGAATACCGCATAATTATGTACTTTCAGTTGTTAAGGTGACGTTGTTGCATGCGTATATCTTATCCCATTACTTCCATAAAACATTCACACTGAAAGTGGACTGTGCTTTAACAGTGATTAGCTAAAAAAAATTAGGAATGGACGACTTTAACTTTAGGCGCTAGAGTTATGATTCCATTGATTTAGTTTACGAACAGCATCTACTTAAGCACAGTTGAAAATTTAAGTTGACAAAGTGGGCCTTTTTGATTAATTCATACATATTATTTTTGATTTGATTGAAAGGTATTTAAGTTTAATAAAATCTTTGTTCCTAACACTAAATAATCGTTCGATTAGTTCCATAGCAGATATGATATGAATGAAATCAATCCAACGCTAATTAGTTCAAGTTTATTTTCTGGTATTTATGAGATTCACCTTTTTCAAATTCAAAAGCTTCGCATTAGCGTACTTATTAATACCGTCTTAGATCCTTCCCTGAAAAAAAATCTTCATTTCAAAAGTAGATATACCTGTATGCAAATTTATCCTCCTATATATAAACAAGCGTGGTGGGAAAAATATTCAAATAGAGCCAAACTTAATGATTTTCATTCTTGTTGATAACGAGAACGAACTTGGTTCTTGAACTTTGATAAACAACCGAGACACATCAAAACAACCATAATACCGAAAGATAAATCTTTCGTATCTATGGGCCAGGTCATCGTAAGTGCAACGTGCTTTTCTTCAGTTCAGAAGCTGCGCTGTGTCACTTTGTTGATTGAGACTGTCTTATAAGCTTTGTGAACATCGTAAATGGTCTATCTTGAATTTTATCATCACTGGCTACAAGTTATTAGCGACTAAATACCAATTATCTTCTTGGTTCTGTTTGACCAGAAATAGACAATAACGTCATTGGTTTGGGTGTGTGTAGTGCTAAGCATACAATGTGCACTAGTGATCCTGTTGAGTTTACTTAATTTAATATAACTTATTCAACTACTTTTATTTCCTGTTGTCACCAGTCAAAGTGAATACATATCTAATAGTGCGTTTTCTTCCTTGCACCATTTATTCGACATATTTGTAAGATCCATTACATCGTCATTATTACAAGTGTTTTGGCAATTCTACTCTGGAATAATTCCAATAGTCAATATTTATAAGTGAATCCAAAGTTTCGAACCTAAGTCCCCTCTAAAAGTCATTACAGTAAACTTCCCTCTTCAGCAACGACAAGCACACGAGAAATTCATATCTATATACGCGTAAACTTACATTCACATTTAACACGCATACAAGTGATTGTCAAACACATGCATTTGTATCATCAACTCAATACAGCAGGTTAATTTACATAATTGCCATCCTCTTATTTACCCGCATTTCGACCGAACCTTTTCTTTCATCATCATCATTTCCAGATTAATATAACTTCCATGCACTTGTCGTGCTGTGTATTAATGAACTCTGAGGCTTCTTTACTTTTCCCTACTTGTGGATGTAAGAATTAAAGTTACATGTTTATCGTTGCCTAAAACATACTTGTCACATAAGAAAGATCTACCATAAACAGAAAACATCGTTTTAAGTTTCTCTTGACTTACACATACGCATAGTTAATAGGTAGAGAAACACATAACAAGAGTCTTTGTTTTCGCAGTTTGATTTCATGCATGTGATTATGATTAAGATTATTGACTGCTAGTAGAACAGTTACACACATCTACAGCTTCGTCGACACTCTCGAATAACACGCTTGTTCAAATAAGCCCACGATAGAAAAAATAAACAAATTAGACAGTAAAAGCAAGAGGGTTTTGAGAATTGGAATATAATAGACCATTAAGCGTGGATGAGAATGGTGCACATTGTCCTTTCCTACCTATAACTGTTGAACACGATTCTCGGTACGCGTTCGCCCGAGTTTTACTTGCAAAAAAGTGACACTGCCATTACTATAGATTCACTTTACAACTTAGAAAACAGTAAGATCTTAGACTGTAAGGCATCGAATTTACCAAGAAAATCTCCGAAGTTATATAAATTGGAATCATCGTTCAAACTTGAATCTATACTTTGCCAGTTGTAGCAGTTTAGAAGCGGAAGAAAAGCAAGATATTGATCCGTTACGTGCCAAATTTTAACGAATCATTAGGGACAAGTATAACCTGAAGACACACGACGTGCAACTTTTATAGATCTTTTACCACAAAACAACGTAACAAAAATTTTGTAAAGAACAGTTGATTACTTAGAAAAATGTTGTGTGAGGAATCTCCTAAGATGGAAGCTGCCGTGGGGTCGTCCCATGCCCACTGGTCAGCAACAAAAAACCTTCAAGAAACTTTAGCCCAAGCCGAGAAGATGGCTAAGGAGGGAAAACCTCCGTCTATCCCACCAAAGCAGATTTTACAGTATCTTGTCAGGTAATTTGGTTAACAGTTAATGATTTTGAATTATTTTACTATCAATCAATTCTAAGTAAATAATTTTATTTATGACGACGCTTAGAAAGGTAAAATTGGAAGAAAACCATCGTAGCCCTAGAATATAGAAATGAATATTGAAGGATTGGATTTCATAGGACTATAATCGTATCACATACTGTTAAAATGTAAGGACAGTGAGTTGTATTATATTGAGTCGTTACACGAAAGCGCAAGGTGTTTAACTGTCAGTAGTTGTACATCGTATTTTTTCCAAAAAGTAGGAACACGGTTGTGTCCAGGGGAATCATTCAGTACACCAGCTTGAAACTGCTGTCGCTTTCTGATTTTCATAGCTAAATTTTCTCGACTTTTTTTGCATAAAAATTCCTATTCTACCATAATCTTACTATCTTTATGTAGATTGTTAGTACTGAATCTCTCTCATGTGCAATATTGCTCTCCATTTACTAAGGTGTACGTAATAGTGCGAGTAGGTAAAAATTTGAGAAAAAGTCCTGCCTCAAAGAACATTGAAGTTTGCCACTATGTTATGTTCTAGTCTAAATTGTGCTTAGTAACAAACACATTGTTCCTGTAACAGTATTTTGTACCCTTGCCCTTGGAAATATCGAACACACAGTTACAAATTGTCTATCACTACCAGGCACGATCATTCCAACTATTTGGCCAATGCATAATCAGTATAACTTATATCAGTGGTCAGTGTTCATTTTACAGTTAAGGTGTCCATCAGAGACAAATTGTCACACTTAAGTATCCATTCCCAAGTTTCCTTTTTCGCCTAATTTACATTTGTAATATTTACATGATTTACAAATGCATTAAGATATATATATTCCATATTCCGTCAAGAGTGCATCCTCATATTCCTTCAGAAAAAGCACTTCCGTCGTAGAACGGCAATTGGAAATGCATCAGTGAGTATTTTTTATCCATTCGTATTGTTTTATGTGAACTTTACAAAAATGCTCTGCTCACTGGTCCTGACTTATTTAAAGAAAAAGAATAAGTATATCGAAAAAACGAAATGCGGAGTTCATGCAGTTCAGATAAAGTTGTTATTCTGAATTTTACCCGCCAATAACATGTTTTCACTTCTCTAAGACTGGTAGTAGAAAGTTGAGATATTTGAAGAAAGGTTTAAAAAATCCATTATGCAATTTCAGTGTTCCAGCATACATCGTCATAGATCGTGTGATTTTGTATAATACAAAAAAAATCAATCGGTTGTGGAGACTCTACATTTCAAGCAAGGATAATATCTTTTTATACGTAAATTAATAGTCAATACTTATCAATCTATTTCTATAAACACTTTCAACTTTGTGTTGTGTAAAGACAATTCAAATTGAAAGTAATGAGATTCTATACTTTCAACTGTTTCGTGACACGTTATATCGCACATGTGTAACTTAATTTAGGCCCTATCATGACGACACGTTTGATAATCCAAAGTGGTTTCAGTTTAATTCAAGCTGATTCAACTGAAGCTAGCTAATCTTTGAGCATATTATTGTTACCTTTAAATTCTGCTATTTGTCATAATTTATCTCATGATAAAGTTATATTTTTTAAATCATACAATCAGAACGTAAAACCTGCCCAACAAAATTAGGATTCACAACTGAATTGTCAAAATTTTAAAACTTCCTTATTGAAACTACGTCGATAGTTGATGGTGCAGATGGTACTAGCATTTAAGTGGTTAACTAAGTTCACCCGTTTTTAAGTCCATGTTATCGTTTGACTAAGCAGTGATTTTATTGTGCGTAGTGTTCTAAGATAACTGAACTGTGCCTTATTTTTATTCAACACGATTGATTCAGATTTCTGTAGTTCGACTCTTATGCTTTTCATTTTTAATCTCAATCATCTCCAAAGTTAAATAATACGTATTTTCATCAATGCAACTTGTGCTTTTCCCGTCAAAAATGTTTTGTCATGTGCATGGCTCAAAACGTGCAGAGAAGCTGGCAGTCAAATGAACTTAGGGAACAAAAAATTTGCACGGTCATCCTTGTAGTTCGTGTCAAAGCCCAATTTTCTGAAAAGTACGACCACATCGTTTACCAGTGTAAAATGCGTGTACAGTGGGCTTAAGTTACGCGTGCTTGAAGTTGAAAGCCATCCAAATAGGTTTCTCGGTTAGGGATAGCGAAAGACACTACAACATTCGATGTTTCATTGGTTTGGAAGTTTATAACCCAGGACAAGGATAAACACTAGCATAGAGTGTCAAATTTCAGACTCACGTTTTTTTTCGTTATCCTATGGCACGGTCAAAACTCAAGCAGGACCTTGTCAAACTACGAAAGATGACAATATGAGCCTGACAACGTTTGCATATAGGTATGATACTAATATTAGTCCTAAAATTGGCAAGTGTTCTCATCAGATATGTACCATGAGATCGTTAGATGCCTTAAAGATTCAAAACGCTTGGCCAAGTAATAAAACACACAATATGCCTATTAGCTTAAGCTATGTAAACTTGTTTTGAAAACACACGGTTGATTTTGTAGTAAGATAGTCTTGCCCACCGAAGTCTTAACAGTTGTAAAGCACGTGTTTAGCACACATCGACAAGAATTGCGGTGCAAGTTACAATCTAAGCTGGAGCAGCTACACAACGAATGATTCTGATTACCCAGAGCAGTTCGGCAGCGTTCACTCAGCTAGTACATATATATGGACTGCATTTTCACCATGAAATCTTGTTTTTGCTATCGGACTATATGTGGGAAGTGTGTCCGGTTTATCCGTTCCATAAACTTTGTTCCACTATGACTTATTAGCGCAGTTCTTCTAAGATTTTAAGGAAGAATCATGGGTGAAAATTTCTCGCTACATTGTGCTAAGCGTTTGGAAAGCATTCAAAGATTGTTTTGCGTCTTTTGAGTAGGACTATCGCATATAAATGACATTGAGTTCTTCATCTCTGCCGGTCGTGGCTAAAATTGGCAGTGAGATGGCTTTGTATGAAGCTTAGGGCACATATAATCACGATAACCAGTAAAATAGTTATCATACATATTTAATCAGAGAACCATGAACTAATCCAGGAATATGAACACAGTGTTCATTGACTAAACGGGGTCCAAACTAGCTAAGTGTTGCTAGTTGGTTTGCCTTCCTTTTCTCTTCCCGTTCATTGCAACAAGTAGTTTTCAGTAAATTATGTTGTCACTGGGAAGAGTATTTTATATGGCAGTTAGTGATTCGTGAAAGTGAAAGTATTGGCTTGAGTTGGTTTCTAGAACCCATATACTGTAGCTATAACATGAAAAACCAGTAGAAAATTTGTTCATTTTATTCCGGAGTACATGAGACTGTTTAATTTTTTGAATGCTCTCCGTTAGAACCGTTCTGGAAAGTTAACCTTGCTGTTCATGTGAGAAATTCCGTGACAAGAATACTTACACTGAGAAAATTTAGAAATCAAATTTAAAGACGGAACGAAAGTGGACATTATGTTATTTTACTAGAGAAGTTACTATGTTGCGCAATTAGTGTTGTTATTGAGATTAAGACACGTGGGGTTTAAGAAGGATTTTATGTCACACAACCAAAGTAATATGGTTGTTGGTTCTTCCCTAGCTGGAAACATGATCCTTGCTGTTCGGGCTTCCGTCAATAGGATCACCAACCCGGTAAAGAATGTATTAAAAACAACAAGGTATACTTGCTGTAATGAACTTTTGTATTTTCATAATGACTTCTGTGATCATGAAAATTAACATGAATTTCATAAACTACTCAAACTTAGAAAAACTCGTGAGGTCAAATTACTTTCCTGAGCACATGTGACATGGGATTAAGATTAATTTAACGTTTTAAGCAATCATAAAGCTTATTAGCTTGCGCTGCAAAGAGGTAGTTTCAACATTTTTATATACTATACTTTTATGACAGTTGACAGTGTAATATGATACCAATACCTTTTTATGATAATTTTATGTTGTAAAGAAGATAACCTTCTCCCGTTTTATTATTCAACTTAAGAATAGTATAATACATTGTAGGATATTGGCAACGTGAGGTTTGAAGAAGGATTGATCTTATTGTAAAATGTCTCATTGCATCTGGAAGGATAAAAGTACGATTGAAAGGGAAATTGTAGCATATCATGGTAAAAAATGGTGTCAGACCAGCCGGCTTGGATGGATTTTACCTCCAGTACAAAATACTAAACTAACAAAAGAATCAAAGCGGTTATCAGGCGCTGTGAAGAATAGCTTTAAATTATGAATAGAGGAATAACATTATAACTTTTCTTGGAAAGTGTAAACTCAGAGTTTATCTTCGTCCCTCGAATTCGAATTCTCTAGTAGATGGACAGTTTTGAAACTGGGATCGAGGTTTACTTGAAAATCCTTGTTTTGGTTGACTTTTTGTGCATTGTGACAAATGTTCATACATTCCTCTCACAGCGTCGAAATTATTATGAGCCGAACATCATTATGTTTTGCATGCGACTCAGAAACGTAATTTTTGTCATCAATATCTGAATTAACTTGGAGTAGCCGACAAGCTGTCTGCGTGAACCCTTCTTCATTCGATGAGAGACAAGAAGGGTTCGTCGTAATTTCATTCGCTGATGAACTGTAAGCATAAACAAATATCCAGAAACCGTGTACAGAATCGTACACAAGTCATCCGATCAGCTATAGGGCTATATTAGTCTAGTGCACATCTTGTCAAAAGGGTCTTACGCGACAAAACAAAGGGCATTGTTGTCAGTTCAAGTACAAGTTGAAGGTAAAAGAACTAATTCATCACGATAAAAATTTATAGTCGAGTTTGCACGCTAGAAATATGTAGCAGGTTTTTTATGCAAAATAGCTTACAAACGGTCGCAACTGCTCGACTCTTATTATTACGATTAAAGCAACTGCGTTTATTCTTCTGCAATTTAAAATAGTTCGCGGTTCATGGTCATCCGCCACACAAAATAATGTGATGGTTTTGACGTTGCTCTGTACACTGTCAAAGAAAGATTGAAAGCCGATCTGAGTAGGTACCTGCTTGTTAAGTTGTGAATGACCATAAATGCCTTTAAAAACAAATCAATGGTAAAGATATGACCAAATGTTTCAGGCTGTCCTCCCAGATCGGTAGATTACTCTACTTCCTCAGGTTGAAAGGAGTTGTGCATGGTTTGGTTATCAACGCTAATGCTAAATTGTGATAAACGACACGCAAAAGGTAGCCAGTATTAGATCGAAAAGATTCAGTCTCGTGTATACAATACTGGTCACGTCGTTTGTATGTGTTTATCAAATGCTCATTTATAAATCTCCCGGTCTAATGGATTCCCTCATTCCGCAAAAAATGGAAGCTATTGAATTCTGACCATCACCAACGTTGACCGTGCACCTCTAGAGTTCATTAAGTTCATGGTGTGTCAACGCTACTTTTTTCATGTCTGCGTATTTCACATGCACGGAACATCAGTTCACTTGCCGTTCGTGACAGTTGGGATTTGTGTGTGTTGATCAAACTGAATTGCGAAAGTGAGACCAACCAAGCTCTAAATCAAGACGTAAATATTTATATGGCGTTCATATCAGTGCATTTGATGTAAAATGGTGTGTTTCGTCGTGAACTTCATCAATAATGATGTACATAGTACATAGTTCATAAATGGACATAATTCTCTCATGCGTTCCACAGTGTTGGGTTGGGTGAGGTAGCCAGTTTCGTCTAGTCATGTATTTGCCTAGGCCGTTTCGAACGTCCAGAAAGGTCAAACTCGAGTATCATTATTCAATGGAGGGCGTGAGGTGAAAGAGCCCACTCCCCCCAGATACGCGCTCATATCGATGAAACCAATCAAGTTAGACGATTGGTTGGACTTAGACTAGGTGGTAACTAGTGTTTACTTAGGAACAGTGGCACTGCTATGATGAAATGAAATTTTTAGAAGAACGAAGATAACCCTGACCTGACCTTACAGGCACTGACGGTATGCTTGACTGCATCCCGCATTACTTCAAACTGCGCACTAATTAGGAGGGAAGAATTTTCGTACGTAAATTTTTACGGTGTCATAATATTATGTTAATTCAAAAGCCTAGTTGCTGAAAATGCAATAAATAGCAATGGCTTGGGATCATATAGTATGCCTGGTGAAAGTTGAAAGATTCCTGGCAGGCAGTAGTGGTTTGAATGCAAGCAGGGGGTCAATTTTTCTAATCATACTGATTTGATTGAAGTAATTAGTAAAGAAACATTCCAATCCACGATGTGATTTAATTTTGTTTACTTAGTCGTAATTGTCTGGTAATTAACAATTACTCGTAAATCATACATCGTTACACCGTAAAGAGTGCTCATCTTGGAAACGTTCGAAGTGGTTTCAGTTTGCGCAATATTCGTAAGACTCACGCTAATGTCTAATAAATCCTACGGAAGCCTTATGGGCAAGTATAACGTACTTCCAATGGTAAAGTTTATTCAGTCTACTATTCTTGAGTAGTACAACATCAAAGTAGTAATAAAGGACTTTTTCAGTCTCACATTCAACATTACTATGCTATTATGCACGTTGAACGATATGTATAAATCTCTATGAGTTGGCACAAATCAATTTCCTATGAATTCTTTTCAGCATGCGTCAAACTTTGCTTTGCTATCGACAATGGATTCGTATTTATATCAATTTTTCAGCAAACTATATTTCAAAGTGTTATCGTTTTTGACGTCAGCGTTGTGCATCGATTACGCAGGTTAGAGACCCATGATGATTTCATCGATGTCTACAACTACATAATCACACATGATCGCTACTGCTGAGCATACATAGAGAAAGAATTGTAAAAAAAGTCGAGGGAATTTATAATTAGCTCGTGCCACTTTGTCGAAGCGATTACAATGTATGATAACTACTTAAAAACGTATTGTTTGACGTCAGTTCAATGATTGATGGTATCCATAAAAGTCCGACAGGAATGTGAAATACTGTCCATAACATAGAGAAAACAATATCCAGTATTTCAGTGGAAGTAAATATAATTTTATGAATATTTTGATCACGCTGCACGGTGAGTCATGTCTGCTTAACAAGCAGCTTCGCTCATTTGTAAAGGATATTGAGTTGGACAAACACCAATGGCACTTAGCATGTCGACCAAGAAGCCAATTGAAAGTGAAATTGTTGGCAATGCTCACTAACGTAGTGTCCCAAAATACTGCTTTACCACTTTGCATGCAGCTATGCGCCACTATAAATACAAGTAATCACCATTTGTATTTTCATTTTCCTATCATTACTGTATCCTAGCGGCTACACATCATACACCCTGTCGATTTTGTGAATAGTGCATTTCGTTTCAAGTTGCAGAGATATTACAAACTACAACCACACAAAGATACTCTCGGAAATTCATGTGTAGCCAATCAAAATGAATGACAAGGGAATAATGAAGAACTCATACAATGTTTTCAATTTTAGAATGGGAAGCTTCACGTCTGTCCCTTTGACACGTGATGACATTCAAGATCTGGATATCCAAGTGCCTGCAATAACTACCAGGGAGACTTTACTAAACCGATGCACTGCTGAGTTGCCAAAAGATGTACCTTTGATCACTCGGAACTTCGTTCGGCTGGCTGACAATGCTGTACTTCCACATCCACAATCACGAATTAAATATGCAAATTCATCAGCAAATGGTACGAAATTGTACTGCTCAATGTTTCAATGACTTACAAGACATACATTTTCTCTTTGATTCCTTATATCTGGGGTAAATATTAGGCGTGTCCCAGGACGAAGACAGTTTCCGCATTTTGACATGGAACGTGTTGGCTCAAGGTACTTCAAACCCATTCCGAATCAAATCTTGATTTTTATGCTGTTTTTCAAAAATATACGTCATTATATCAGCTCTAGCAGTTGGTCACGACAACTTCGTAGGACTTCCGGAGGGAACTTTAAACTGGAGTGACAGAAGGTTTAGGATTTTACATGAAATTTTACTCTATGACCCAGACGTAGTATGTCTTCAGGTATGTGAATTAATAAATCAAGAGCGAAAGTAGTAACGTTGGGTACATAAGACAGACAGCTCTTATCTAATTAAAATGGCTGGCTTAAATTCTAGGAAGTGGACCATTTTAACTTTTTAAACACATGCCTTACTGCCGTGGGGTATCGTGGCGTCTTTTGTTCCAAGCCCGACTCGCCATGTATCTATGTTACGAACAACAATGGACCAGATGGCTGCGCCTTGTTTTACCGTAAAAATAGATTTGATTTGATCTCAGCTTCGAGCCGAATCCTTGAGATTTGGCGTGTACAATCCAACCAGGTTAGTTAAAATCCGAAAACGTTGGACTACATTTTCGTCGCCGTCATGAGCGGATACTAAAACGGTAGTCTAACCACAAAGTAATGAATATGTATTGCTCTCATTCACTCCAGGTATGTATTTTTGCAACACTGCGCTTGAAAGAAACTGGTAAACAAGTTTGCGTAGCAACCACTCATTTAAAAGCTCGTCAAGGAGCTCTCCTGTCAACGATGAGGAATGAACAAGGAAAGGACATGGCAAATTATGTTACGAATTGCGGAGGATCTTCGAAACCACTTATAATGTGTGGAGATTTTAATGCAGTTCCTACAGAACCAGTTATCGATTCTGTAAAATCTAGGTATAGTTTTACTACGATAATCAAATAATCCTAATGGGAGTTTGTTTACTGAATATTTAAGAATGTTTTATATGTAATAGACTTGGAGTAGAAAGCGCTTATTCCAAGCTATACAACGGGGAAGAGCCACCGTATACAACCTGGAAAATCCGGGGAGATGCTGAGTACTGCCACACGATCGACTACATTTTTCACAACAGGTGAAGTCACTGTTATGTGAGACCAGTTAACTTCTTTCTTCAATCACTTATTTGTGTTTCTTTTCTTGTATCATTTCAGTCATTGTGACATTGAATCTCTACTCCTGCTACCTACTGAAGAACAAGTTGGTCCCACTCGATTACCTAACTTAAGCTATGCCTCTGATCATATAGCCATTGCTTGTGACGTGAAAATCCATTAAATAAGGCAGAGTCGGTGTCGTCTACAACCTATCTTCCATGGGAAATTACGAAATACATAATTTATCAGTTTTCAGTTTTCGATGCAGTTTTCTTATGCCAAAATTAGTTTTCGATAAATCAATTGAATGTCAAGGAAATGCGTATTATAAGACAAACAATTATTTGGGGGTAACAAGCTCTTTAGTATTACCTGCCCATATTTTCAGGTTATAATCTGCGAAAAGTTGTCTTATTGCTCATTGATTTCGTATATTACTAAAAATACTTTTAGGAAATTTTCATTTTTAATAAACCGCAATACGCAAAGTTAACCCAATTGTAAGAATCCAAAGTTGCCAGAGCCTTTATCTTTATCTGTATTATTCTTTGCACAGCGGTAATGTAATTTTTAAATAACTGAGACTATTTCTGAAACATTTTTTAATGAAACTACTGCTCCTAGTGTCTTCGTTTTCGTTGAATCGTATAGCAACTGTGATAAAATATAATTTGCTACTTTAATACTCTCAGCTCAAGCTAGTTGCGGAAATCCCTTTTCTCAGTTACGTGTAAATCATGTTTCAATATTTAGGGTTTTGATCTTGTATAACTAATTCATCGATATATTTGTCAGTAAACCTTAACGAATGCATAGAGTACAGAATTATTAAGTGAACCTTAAGTTTGTATTCATTTACTTATGGCACAATTTTAGTTCTAAGGCAACCGGGTCGCCTTTAAAGTTTACAAAACCAGTGAGAACATCATCATTTGATGAATGTGATTGTAAGTATATAAAAAGTGGATTTAGTTATTTACATTAGAGTTAAGATTTCAGATTTAAGCGTCGATATTATACGCTTTACGTCTTGATACACACATGCCCATTTTTCGAAAAGAAGTGCAAGTAGTGACACTAAAATCCTGTGGTCGAAATCGGATAAATAATTGATGTACTGTCAAACAAATGATTGAAAAAAATAAATAACCGCTAAAGATAAAGTGTTTTATAAGCCTTCAAAATCTGCAATTTATTTCTTTTTTTGTTTGGCCATTTAAAATACCTCTATCACTTAAGTCCTAACATGCTTTCAGTGTAATTTAAACAGTTTGCATTTTTTCAATCATCAGAACAAATAATAAAAACAATGAGTACCATGTTTAATACAAATATAAGACAGATTTTCTTGTTTTTTGAGAAATAGCTTATGAATCAATACGAATGCACCAATAACATTAATGGCTTATGTCTAAGTTAGACAGCGACATAGGAAATTGTAAGCAAAATAAAGCACGCAGTGCAAATTACAAGACTAGTGTTATATCAAGCATTTTTGACAAAAAAATCCTATCTATATGTTCAAACTTAATTTTCGAAGGGTATACAACTCAGCAGGTAAGCATTAAATTGCTAGAAATGGAGATTAACAGTATTGGTAAATAAGTCTGGTTGTGGCTATTTGATTTTTCGTTGTGTCACATATTTGGGTTGTACCGTGAAAATCATGGTAAGCTTAGAAAAGAGAGAGGTAACGAACACCATTTCCGATAAACAAAGAAGTAGAATACATTAAACTCTTAAATTGCTTGCGTATGTTCTGGAATCTGGACACCAAAGAAGACATAATTTTTAAAATAATAATACATACAGAAAATAGAGTAAAAGCCTATTTTTTTCCTTTAAACCATACATACATTGCCTTATCGCAATTCGTAATTGCCTTGTCCGATGGAAAATCACAAACGATACTCGTTACTTTTCAATGAGTGACAAAACATGAACTTTTAAACGTAAAAATGCGTAGACATGGGTAGAGGAAAATATGTAATGAATTGGAATCGCAGTTCTTTTAGCAAGCTAGTTAATAGGAGCTGATTATATTGTAATTTCCATGTATTTTACCTATATTAAATATTACAAGCAATGACAATGTCCATCAGTCCAATAAATATGTTTTAAATCCAGTTGGCATTTTTTACTTTCTTCGTTGACTCTACCCACCTACTACACCTGTCGTCTAATTATGAATTATTATGATAAAGATCTCAGTATTATTGCAAGTTCACGAAAATTACACATTTGTAAAAATTATTTCGAGTATATTTGTTTTTACCGTGGTAGCAAAATACTTATTTTGCTGTACAATAATAATTCGTTTCTTGTGGGTACTTGATTTTACAATATGGTCTCCTTTTATTCAGGAAGCTATCAAAGATATTTAACTTGTTATTTCATACTTCCATAAAATGGTAACAACGCATATAATATAAATGGCAGACAGCGACCAATAAGACCACCATTGTATTCTGACGCAATCGAAAAATGTTACAAGTGAATCCGATAGTGTAGAAGATTAATGATTTATATAATAGTTCTAAAATACATGGTGATCTTTCCAGGAGTAGAAAAGTGTAAATTATTTTTCTCTATAAAAATTGGTCTTTTATTAACAGGAATGAGGTGAATAGCTTCGGTGTTGTTAGGAATCAAGATTTTGCTCTTGATTTCCGTTGATGGCATGAGTAATAAGTAAAAGAAAGATGGACTTGATTTTCTTATGTTTCCTTAAACTTGCTTCTCCTGATCAATAACTGAAACAAATAGAATAGGATTTTGATTTTTAACTTCTTAAAGAAAAATACAAATTGGCCAAATGCTGCGAAATGTACCTTCCTTTGTTGGCAAAGGGTTTTTCTCTTGTGTTTCTGCATGCTTCAACTTTTTCGGGTCAAAGCTTTCGATTCCCTCCATTAAGTTTTGCTGGACCTTCTCCGATGCGATATCTAGAAAAAGGCGGGAATTGCTTGCTAATTATTGCAAGTTATTTTTCATACAGTGATTTTTAGTAGGATATTTGTAAGCTTTTTAATCAACCTTGTTTGTCAGGAAGGACGATTTTCTCTTGTGTCTCGGTGGGCTTCAGCTTGTTGGTGTCAAAGGCCTCAACACCTTTCAAAATCGCCTGTTGGGTCTTTTCAGCTTGCAAGTCTGCAACAATAAATTCAATTTCAAAATGTTAAGGTAAGTCAATCGAAGCTCTTCATAGTAGTAGCTAAACATATTACTAAAAATCCCATTTAATAAATATGAACCAGAATAAACGGATTACTTTTCTTTACCAAATACCCACAAAGTGACAATTTTGTATTATATTAATCAAGGAAAATGTTGAAATCCGTTAAAAATTGTTTGGCAAGGCTGTTATTACTGAAATACTGTCTCAACGAAAAGCAGCAAGGCAAGCACAAAAAAACGGTGAGTTGAGATGTCATATCTACAACTGAAATATTAACGACACGGACAAAATACAAAGCAACAACACAAATAGATAAATAATCTACGAAGCAGTGTTCCCGGTGAAGCAATTTAGTTAGAACGTAAATATGTTGGGAAACAAAACACCTTGTGCACTTGGAAGTACAACTTTCTCTTCGGTTGTTGTATGCTTGAGCCCTTGGTTCTTGTCAAAAGCCTCCACTCCATGAATAAGCTCCTCGTGTTGCTTCTCTTGCTTCACATCTTTTATTAGGTAATAGTGCAAAAGAATAAAAACATATTTACAACATAAACGTGCAGAAACTCAAAATAAAAAACGTAAAACTGCTCCTGCCACTATAAACAATTTACTCTGTTTACCATTACGGAATATATTCATTAATAACGAGACAGCAAAACACGTAGTAATAGTAATAATACGTACTGCTTCATGAATATCAAGCAAATTGATAAAAGACTTTGAAAACTTTTGACGTATGTTAAAATTCGAATTCTAACGTTGTGGAAAGACATAGTTAATCTGTTTATGAAGTTCGCATGTTGCATGTATCTCAGTATGCAAATCTAATAGCAAATTCGTATTCTACATAAAAAATAAGGGCTAGGTTCAATTTTATTCCCCATTTTGAGCAAGGGGGCAGGGTAAAAAGTGAGCTCAGGCTCGCCACGATATCGGTATTTAGTCACCTTTATACAAAATTTCAGCCAAATCCATCAAAAACTGAGGAAACAAAGCTGCTCCCTTTGAAAAAAAAAAATCTAAAAACCCCATTTTCCTGTCACCTAGGAGTAAAGCGTTTTGGACTAAAGTGTAAAATTGAACCTAAACATTATTCTTGATGTAGAATACGAATTCATTATCAGATTTGGATGCCCGCGAATTCCATTAACACATTAACTTTGTCTTTCCTCCGTTGAAATCCACGACCCTACGCAATCCGAGTCTAACAGCAATTCTTGAGCGGGACGAATTGCGCTCCGATAAGAAAAAGTTATATGAATGATAGAATTGAGTGAGTTACATGCGTACATAGAAATTATACCATCATATCAGTTTCTTCATTTCACCTAAAATCCTTGTAACCTTTGACATTTAAGTGTGGACTTTTTATATTCTAGTACAGTTGGCGATTTTATTGATGATGAGAGGAAATAATTTAGCAATTTACCTTCCGCTGTTGGCAAGACAATTTTTTCTTGTGTGGAAGCCTTTTTCATAAGTTCAGGCTTGAACCCTTCCAACTCCGACTTTAAGTCAGCATCAACCTTAGGAAGGTTGTCAAGGGATGGGGATCCAACTTCGGCCATGATTTTTGCAGTTATTGCTAAAATAAAAAACAACAAATTGTAAATAATAATTTATCACAAGTCAATGTATTATATGTAGTATAATTACTGGAGGGTATGAACTACAGAAACTGAAACTTGAACTGAACAACGTGGATTGTGCTTAACGATAGATGTACTTGTGAATAGATCGACGCTGATTCCTGAACTGTTGTAAAATTGCGTCTGCTACAAAATGTTCTTAGCTTTAATATGGAAACGCATTATGCTCGTTATCTGAGTGTCTAATCAGTATGAGTCACAAACTCGCTGCCAGCACAAATTACATGCATTTTTATTATTTCAAAATTTACATTTATTTCACCAGCATTCGAGAAGGAAAATATTCTCAATAAATATTTAACCACAATATCCAGGAAGTATAACGCCTTCCCAGTTCATATAATCGAATTGGCAATCCCACGTACTTTAGTTGACAAACAATTTTTTCACGAATGCGCAAACTTGAAATGAAACTCATCCCTAATGACTCTACCCTTGTCTGTTAAACCATCCATCAATATTTGTTGAAGTTGGTGTGCATTTGTTCATCAACAAAGGATAGCTTACGATTATTGAACTTTCATTACTTGCTATAGTCGTTGACGCATGAAAGTACAACCTTTTTGTTTTTCTCATGTAAAGTTTCATGAACGTAAGTGCAAAGCGAGTTTTACTCATATTTTTTAACGTCTTGTGTCCTCTTCCAACTAGAAGTTGTGTCGTAGAAATAATAAATAAACTAATATAATGTGTCGTGACACTGTGCTGGGCAATCCATTGTCACTACTGATTTCTTGCAGATCAGCGTACGTGTGTTAGTACTTAGTACAGAGAACTGCCACGTTAATGGCAAAGAAGGAAATTTGTATTTAAATTGGTGAACAATTCTTCCAGTAGTGGAAATGCATGCAACAAATTCCATCGTGAACTCTAGGATCACATATTGAAGAAACGCTTGTGGTAAATCGTAAAGTAAATCCAATCGTAGAGTGCCATACCAAAAACTTGTTACTCGATACAAATGGATTTTCATGCGGACCAAATTGCAAGAAAAAAAACCTTTCTTTTTTCATAATGCATAACTATGAGGGAACATCTGACCAGTATGAACCCATGAGAGTAATCCTTGATCGTGAAACAGATTTTGTATTCTTAAGATCTTTAAAGAAAGCCAACCCATACCGTGATGCAATGTTATACAGATACAGAAGTACTTAATAGTAGGTTATTCGATTACATTTATCTTAAACTACAAGACATGTGGGGGCGTACAGAGTTCCTTAAAGATTTCGTATAACTTGTTCTGCCGGCTAATTTAGTTCTATTTTGATTTTGATTGTTGTCTTTTATGGTGTCTAGCTCGCGTATCCCACTACATAGTAGTATATGTGACACTTGTCAAGTTACAAAACCTGTTCGTTAAATTAATGTTGACGAATCTTCGCCATGACAATGCGTCACACAATGATGTCGTCGGAAGACTATCAACCTTTTCTCTTCACGTTTGCTCATAGTGAAGAAACTATCTCGGTGTTCCTCTTGCGGACACCTAATATAATATTTCAGTAGGATTTTTATAAACGTCAGACATCAGGTTCGATTCTGTTTAAGCTGTATTGTCAAAGATATATCACCGTAGTAAATTTTAAACTCCCCTTTGACCAATGTCAATCTTCCTTTTGGTCAACGAACAAACAATGAGAGGCTAATGTCAATATTTTGTTTACGAACGATATCTATTCCATTCATTCGTTTGAAAAGAAGTCGAAGATCGTCATCTTCAGCTACACATGCGCACTTAGGCATGAGCCATCTTTGTACAACAAAGTTTCAGATCAGATTAATCACCCTTGTTGACGACTAAACTTACTGATGCAAACAAAAGGGCCCCACAGAAGGAGTGCAAAATCCACCTAGCCAATGATGTCCGCATACCGTTTTGTATGCTAACTAGAAGCACGCTTGCATACAAAGAATTTCATGAAACGTTTCATAAATGATGTTCAAAATCCGTAGGTCTTCTCAAGTTTATGAGTTGAAAGTATGCGTGGAATTTAATGTCCTCGAACAAGGTCAAAATTTACCCAACCCGTAGGTCATTTTTGGAGTTAATGCAAAGTGCAAACTTCCATCGTATTCTTTAATGAATAAATATTCTAATTATTGTGTCACTCTTTGGATTCCGGTGAACTTCTTAAAACGCTACAGTGCAACTCTCAAATATTTATAGTCAGCAGTATTTAGAAACTTCAGTGAAATTACTTGGTCTTACAAAAGCGGGTTCGTTTTGTGTGTCGTCCATCTGTCGGTACAACCATGAAGTAAGGATAAAAACGTTGCTAGTTTTATTTTTGAATGAAAGAAACTTTTGGAAAAATGCACTGAAACATGAAGAGACGAAGGTTCTAAACACTTCATAGATTTACTTTAGTTAAGTTGATATATCTGCAAGAAAATGTGAAATTCGAGTTTCATTTCAATGAAACATCTACTTATATAGCAGTAAACTTTCAGTTATAACTTTTTGCTTCCTTACTTAATTTCAAAATCTGGCAAGGGGGCTATGTAATACTCCTGTGTTATAATAGCAATCTTTAATATTGAACAAGGAAATGCTATCGCACAAGCATGTTCTTTGCACATCTTAATGGAATACCCGTCATTACTGCAAAATTTAACTTAGTTTTAGCGTAGAACCTGTAGTGAGGAATAGCGATAATTTAACAATTGACACAATCTTCATCTCGAATATACTACTACTTGGCTGGTTCATGTTTGGGCTTTCTAGCATGTCCGTTAATGTTCACTCACGTTGCATCTGATTATACCCATTTTAAATGATGTGTTTTTCTGTGGTAGATAAACCTTGATACCCGCCTCTCAATGATTTTATTCGCAAGAAATCCCATCAAAATAGTAGACAATGGCTTTGAAAAATTAATTACCATCAAGTGGACGTTCTATGGTATAGTATGTGGTGTAACACTTACCAATAAGTATTTTTTTGTAATAAAATAATGTTAGTCAGTTCCTTTTTTTGAAAAACATTCCTGTTGGCAGCGTACTTATAGTAACGTACAGCTTACACTTTGGATTTATTATAAATGGTTGTGAACCCGCTTTTGATTAAGCCAGCTTGCAAAGGGGTCCGTTTTCTTTGGTAGTGAGTGTAGATATTATTTGCAAACAATAGATGTTTACAATGAGTAAATTAAGTTTCGGTCTATCACATCATGCATGACGCAAATGCACCAGTTCATTTAAGTTAAGACGCAACACCTTTAGTGGACGGCGTAATGTGTTATGTCATGTATCTATCGACATCATTGAGGAATCTTCTTTTCAATATCAGTAATAATATCCTTGTCAATGTTTTCTTTAAGATTAGGAACATTTAACTTTACTCAAAAAGATGCCAAAATGAACGATCAGCGCAGCACATTCTAATTTTGGAGTGAAAATACTACAACATCACCAAGTGCATGGACTACTTACTTTTTCACCGCACTCACTGGTGATATTTTTTATTTGTCGATTTTCGCGTTGTTATTTGCATGAAATTCGCCTTTTTGATCCGTGTAAGGGCCACATTGCAGTCGGGTTTTTTAGCCCAGTGTCCTGGACACAGAGTTTGAGATTTCTTGAAACAATTAGCGAGGCCAATTTCAATCAAATCAACGTAGTCTACTCCTACGTTGTTTATTAAATTGATGTCAGAGAAATGTACCAAAACTGAATGCAGAATGCACTAGATTAGAATACCAGGAGCAAGTAGTCTTTCAGAACTTAAGAAGTTATTCTTTTACTGCAAAAGATTTTCTAGGATGGCATAAACGGACTATTCCATACTGGATGCTATATTCTGCCGTGCATTAGACGATTCCTTGCATGCATTGTGCCATATACGAAACGAATGTTTGGCGAGAAGGAAGCTTAAATGAAGTAATCAAAATGTTTATAGTTGAAGTTTTCCGATGCGCTCTGCTTCAAATTAACAACAGTAAACCTTGCTGAGGATCGGGATCACATCATCAGCAAACCGTGAAGGGCAGCGTACAATTAACGTTACGTCAGATTTCGGGTATGATATTTGCAAGCGGAGGTTATATATTTTTCCTTGAGTTCAAATTTGTACGATTTATCTGTCAGATTACAGAGGGGGAGCAAAGCTTATTTTTTTGGAGCAATGCACATTGGACTCTAATTATTCCAAAACCGGTAGCATTATCGGCTAAGTCTATGGCTTCGTAAAGAAGGAGCACTGTGAAAACGCGTTGCTATTCAATACATCAAGCTTGCCAAAATCGAGGTTTAATTTGTGATACCCTAAAACGACTCATGACTGACTTTATCTAATTATTTTGAGCTTTAATTTGTCATTCCATGGAAACCGTAACAAGGAATTAATTGGAGTCGAAATTTAAGAATTAATTTTTGGATCTTTACCGCAGGTAGACTTTGATAGACGAATAGACTTTGTAAATTACTTTTAGAATCCACTTACAATTGTTAAGTAATCCATATCCAAACTAATGAAAGGATTAAAGTTAAGTATACCTCATGCTTCCACGCTAACAACGTTTTCTGAGTAGTTTCTCCACTTACTTGGAATACTAAATCATATCACTTACTTAAACCTATTTTCAGCGCAAGTTTCCTTATAAAATCTTTCCTTTAATGTAATTGCAACACATTACTCTCCATTAAAAACGGTTTATGGTGAAATAGCAACATTCGAAGGTATCTATATATGAAGCATACACTTGAATAATTTTCATCAGTCAAGACAATGATCATTTTAAACCTTCTTTGCCTATTCCTGTCATTTAAATCCAATATTATGCGAGATCTTTAGGGCACACATTTTTCATGCTATGCTTCTCGCCACAGTAAGAACTGTACATGTCACTCGACGAAGGTTGTAATGGTAAAAACTTAAGATAAAAACCAGAGTGAAGATGGCAAAACAACAAGATGTACAACCATGGCATAGAATAGTTAAATGTAAGAGCACTTCATATAACATGGACACAAGATAAAAATGTTGAGAAAGGATGTATCTGTCTGTATTTGGAAGCTAAAAGTTCAGCAGCGTACATGAATGATTTGAAGCAAAACAGACGACGAATCTTGAAGAGGAAGAAGACGAAGAAGAAGAAGAAGAAGAAGGATAGAAGGCTGCTTTTATGAACGTGTCTTCGAGGTACATTTGTAATCTGAAAACTACAACGGGCAGAAGTAAAGGTTGAATAGAAAAGGAGACAAATGAATGATAACGTGTTAAAACAAGACAGAAAAGTCTGTCCATTTTGAAGGCTGTACCAACGAACAAGTAAGTAATTTTTTGAAATATGTAAGATGTGTTTAACGAGTATTCACATTAAAAGCACATTTTGAAGTACCCGTTTAGCGAAGTATTGGAGCTTTTCTGCTGTTGCACAGCTAATTTTCTCTTCAAAGTTTATACTGTAGTTTATCATTGGTTGTTCATTTATTTAGTTACAATTATTAATACCAACGTTAACTTAAAAATTTAACAACTTGTGTTGAGTGTAAAACATTCGTGCAGGAAAATACTTGTATAAACTTGTATATTTTCCGTATCCAAATCATTGTAACCATCTGTCTCCGTGGCCATTGATTCTGAACACTTTAAATAGAGTATTAGTAATATAAAATACTTTTGAGCAATCTTTCTTGAGATTTATTTTCATTTTTCAAAGAAATTGTACATCTGTGTCTCATTACTGCATAATCGTCTAAATAATGATGATTATACTTCCAGCAAATTTCTGAAAGAAGAAAATATCTCTTGTACAGCGATAAATGTGCGTCTGCTTAAAACGTGGGCTGCTAAGACCAAACGAAGTAAACAGTTTAAATAGTGAGAGAGCCGTAAACTGTCACACTATAAGAGATGATTTCCACTCCAAGATTTTCGTCTTTCATTACATATCACATCCCTCCTTCCTCCTTCCTTGCCGTATAGTGTATAATCACACTAAGCATTTCAGATTTCACGTTATGTTATGGTTTCTAACCATGTAGAAAGTCATGTCTGTATGACCATACCACCCTTTTCGTGTCACATTATAAAGACTTTTCTGTAAGTAACAATACATACACAGAGCAATAGTAAATAGCCATTGCCAACCCTCAAAGAAAACATTAAGAAGTTACTTATGCCATGCCCCCTTATGGTAATAGAGTTAGTCCGATGACTCGATCAGAAATTCTAAAAAAGGGCAAAAATTCAGCACGCTTCCACAACCAAAGAATAGTTTGAATGGCTTATACATGCAGTTTGCTACGAATCCTTACTCCACTTTGTCGTCTTCTACACTCAGCTAAGTACTTAAAGCACATATAATTCGGTTTTATCATACCAATGGTTTTCCGCTTGCTGACGACGATGTCTGACCCCATAAATGCTATATTTAGGAATATATTTAAAGAACGAAGTGACATAACTTAATGAATATAATCATGCTTTTTCAAAATTACCTCAAACAAGTCTTAAATTGAAAAAAAAAACTATTTAGTAAATTACACAAGAACTTTTTTTTGTATGGTTAGGAATGGAAACACGGTTACAATTCTGAACTAGCACAGGTTGTCATGATTCACAGTGCCGACCTCAGAGAAAGTGCACCGACCTTGTGAATCTGTCAAAGTAATTACTTTGTGAGGGCGTACTAAGCTCGAAATCGGAACCTTGTGCAAAAGCGTCATGTAAATGCAAGGCAATGAGTCAACAACAGTCATTATTAGTGCCAAATCTTACTAACAAGTAACTGTAACCCTACTGCTACATATCACCGGGACCGATAATAACGGTAGCATGATAAAGATATCAGACGTGTTTGTGTAACAATGCCGAACATCGGAGTTAAGTAGTTTGGAAATGTATAGTTTGTTTTTGTGATTATTTCATTTCGGAATTTAATCGGAAGCTTACTTCTTTCTTTGTCAATTCATCAAGGAAGCATGCTCATTAATTCATTAGTTTTTATGCTTTGCATTATTCACTGGTGAATCAACCAAATTACAGAGTAATCATGGACTACAAAGGATGTAAATGAGGCTACATTTATTATTACCAGCTACTGATGAGTATTTTATGCGATGTCTCAATTTTTTATTGGTGCCCCCATAGTATTTTGTCGTTGTCTAATCATAAGGTGTCACCAGTAGAGTGTATGATTATTTTGTAATCGAAATCCCCACAAATCTTTTTGCTAAGCTAACACTATCCGGTGTTACTCAGAATCTGCTTTTCTTGCACGCAAAATTCCACTTCATTCGTCTCGCTTGGCCATAACGATGAGTAATTGAAGGATGACTCACGAGATTTTCTGTTTACTGCGATAGGGGTTTAATGTTTTTGTGAAAATGTATGACAGACTTTCATTATCCCGCCTAATATGTTACCATTTTTCCATTCGCGCTAGGAAATAAAACTGTCAACTCAAAGGCACCTTGTTATGGCCTACGTGGCTGGAAAAGCAGGTTCAAGTATTTGTAAACATTAAGATCAAGACCGTACTAATAGCGAGTACATATTATTGGTATGCATTTTGTGATTCTTTTGCCGACCCAAGGTAGTCTTTTTAAAAGTTAGGTGTAGTTTAGCTTGCATATGTACCGTTAGAGCATAAATTGGAACTACAAAATATAAATGACCTGTAAGGTAATGAGATGATATACGAAGTTACATTTGGATACTAAATAATGTTCACCAAGACGAGGTATTTTAACTGCTGAATCTTATGTACAAAGGATTGTGTGTTCGATTAGCAGTTCTACAGGCATCTGAGACATCTGCACATATTTGCTCGGCATTAAATTGTAAAATACTATTATTGATCATCGTGATTGATAGGCAATAATTCGCAGCCGTCATCAATCGTAACAAAGACTGTAGTTCAGGCAGAATTTTACCACCCAAGTTTAGCGATGATTTCATTTGCATACGGTGTACAGGAATGGGGTACGCAAGATTCTTGTGAACAAATTAAATGCATACGTTGGCTGATGACCTCCCAAAAATATGCTTATGCTTATGTAAAACGTCAATTTAAACACGAAAGTCCTTTGTCAACTATTCTGCAATTGTGATATTTGTTATGCATAACAAGTGTTTGATATATATGCGGAAAATTTACTTTTCGTTATCGTCTGAATATCAAACCACTCAAATACTTTACAGGCCTTTCCTGTAATGAGTTGTCAAAATCCCAAAAACACATTCCAAAAGCGCATTGGCCGTGTCAACATTTTACCTTTGAATTCATACTTATTTCTTTAAATTATACAACGTTGAACGTTGAAAATTGGTAGTCGTCAAAGTTTTACGAACTACAAACTGGACTAGATCAATTCGCATCAGCAGTTTATATGGAAATGAATATCAAACAATTGCCTTTTCTGAATCTGTGCAAATTTTTAACTTCGTTTTCGACGCTAAATATCGGGTATTTCGTTGTTAGTTAGTACTATTGGTTGGCAGAGTGTCAAAGTGCTTCAGAATACACATATGCAATCCTTCATTGAACGTCAGTTAGTACAGTCATGGTACCAAATTTTAGATGCAACAGACAAATAAGTGTGTCACTAATAAATTTAACTCCTTCTTGTCTTGCAGTACGATAGACTAGCATTTGCAGCAAATGAATTATGGTTTCGTAGTATTTATATAGATGATTGTACCATCGTCGATATTTATTGCGCTGTCACTTTGCTAACTGCTTAAATACGCCTCATTCTCCTTTTATAGCCACATTATGTGTTTTTTCAATCAAATTTTGACTTATAGAACGGTTTATCCTGGCCATATATGGACCAAATAATTAACGACGCTATTGACTACTATCTTTTCATGCAACTTTGCTTTGGGTTGCCAAAATTCAGCCATAGATGGTTGAAGTGGTCGGATATCGTTTTATTCATCACTGACTTGCTTCGAAAGCTTGTAATCCTGAAAAAGGCTCAGCGATACTGATGCAGCGTTGTTGAAATTGGTCTTTGGTGGTTATATTACAAAGAGCCCAGGCTGTATTTCGGTAAATTTATTACTTCAAAATGAAACCAAATCTCCATTTATTTACTCGCTAAGTTAACAAGTCGAGTTACCTCGGCTCTTCCAACAAGGCAATATGTTCACCTATTTTCAGCCACAAAGTTCGTTGTGGTATCTGATACCCGTTAGCAAATCAAGCAGTAACTTCGTATACGGAAGAGCAGACATTTTCATGATTTTTAAAATGACAAATTAACAGGATGTACTGACTGCTATGGTGCTCTGTTGCGAGTTTCATTTTTTTTTCAAACAAGGAAACCAAAACTGAAAAAGAGGAAAGCGAAAGAGAAATCATTAATTGATTCAGTTTCCCATTAGCAAACAAACGCCGGTCGATTCAGCATAATCTTGCCAGAAAAAAGCTGTAAAAATAATGATCCTCCATTTGACTCCGATGTGCTTCATCCATTCATGCAAGATGCCAAAAATACGGGCAATATTTTTTAATGCCACTTCTAATACTAGCTGATACCACAACGGATAAAATGATGATGGTCAATGAATGAGGTTCAATTGCAAAAAAAAATGTTTACAAATACCTTCACGATCCATTTCATGTACACTTCGACCAACATTTTTGGTATTGTTCTGGTGAAAACTGAAGTACTGTTTAAGATTAAAACACTGATGATTTATTCCTCTAAAGGAAAACCATGATCAATGACCATGATCAACCAAACTATGGATAGATTATATGATGTATTGTTACGAGAACTGTTACGGTGCTATAAAAACGAATTATTGTATACAAAATCTGCTTGCGGGTACAAAATGTTACTCATCGAGGTACTGCGTTGTTTAGGCTGATTATAACGTAACTGTTCGCGTTTCCTGTCTTTATTGTATTAAGGTAGCATCATGTAGTGAGCTGCTCTCGCAAATTTTGATCATCATTTTCTCTAGTACTGCTGTACATATTTACAAGCCCTACCAACATCCTCATTACAATGCAGAAGCTATGCAATTCTCTTCATTCTCTTGTCAAGGTCCAACCTTTGTTTTCGTCTTACCATTTTATTCTTCGACCATTAAGTCATCATTGTCTAAATAAATGTTAGGTCGTGGTGGGATTCCGCTGGGACATTTTTCTAAATATCTAAACTGCATCTTTACAAAATAGTATACTTTAGACGCGTTCACTCTTCAAACGGCGAATTTCTATCCGACCTCAAAATTTAATTGCATGGGTATTTTGTTCCCAATATAATTTAACTCCCTACTGTCAGTTGCCACTTCTGTTTATTGCAGTTTAGCTTATTTTATTTTCATTTCTGTACCGCTACCACAACTTTCTTTCTGACACGAAAACAATTAAAATTGACAGATCTCCATGCATGAATGTATGCAGATGGCCCAATACAAATACAAGACATGGGTCGTAAATGAAATTTTCTTGTAATCAATTGTCGGAAAATTGTCAGCGTAATTAGAACTTCCACTTACCTTTTTAATCTGTAGTTCCAAAAGAAAGGTGCACTTTTATCAAATTCTGACAACTTTACTTACAAAACTCACTTGATTATCAAATACACTTGGTGGTCAGAATTGACGTTTCTTCAGGCTCTGATCAGCGACTACTACAGCTTGAATGTGCTTCTGTCAAGAGCTATATTGAATGAGGGGAGATTGTGTCCGTTTCAAGCAGCTTCAAAGGAGCGTCTGTGCATTGAACACTGTCTGTCTACCAGATGCATTACGACCGGGCAAGCTGTGCAAGTGGAACCAAAAAAACTAACGAGTAAGAAGCAGTAGTTTATGGGCGAGCAGTGATGCTGAAATGTTATTCTTCTTTTGGTAATACTGCTGATGATGATTAGAAAAGCAGTATGCTTTATGGAAGGGAAACAAGCCCATAAAGAAATACTTTTTTCGTTAAGTTTAAGTTTGACATGATTCATCCCGAAGTGAACAAAAAACAGTTTGTTAAATAGAAGGCTTTCTAGTGTGGTAAAGCATTACTGGATGGGGGAAAAAGTGTGTGTCATGAAGCCGTAGTGCTGTTTCTTACCCTCTAGTTTAGTTCATATGTATTATGGCAATCTCGCTATTTTGTACACTGTATTATTTGGCGAGCATCAACTAGTATAGCATTCGAATGCTATAAAAGAGAGATCTACGAGATAGATACTGCGTCCGTAGGAGCTTATTTTGTGTGAATGCATATACAATATTCATGAATTTAAGTATGTATTCCTGAATAAATATGAGTAGTGGGTGAAAAATGTACTTCGCAGGATTTACAAAGAAAAGAATTTTTGAGAATGAATTGTAACAGTTCAATGTTGCTTCATACTTTAAAGAGCTAACAATATTATGGTTATGAATAATTTGATGCACTTTTCAAATTTTATATTTTGATACAAACATTCTAGTGTAGGTTAATCAACGCAGAGCTCTTACCATACTACCTTTCACCTACACAAAACCAGCAAGGGTGAACAAGGGTGAGACGCTCGATGAGATTAAAAATATGCTTTCCATCTGTAGCGTTACATTCGGCCTGGTCGAACACGTACTACCACTAATACTGCTTACTTCTGAGTAGTTTTTGCAACATGCCAACAATTGATGTCATGATAAATAATCATAGGCATCCCATTTCCGCCAGATCGCGTAGGGTGTTCTATGTGACCATGCTTTTATATTCCTTAGGAAAGCTGAAAATTGAACTGAAAATATTCAACGTACTTAGATATTGGTTACTATACAACAGAGCATGTTCATTACAGCTTGAATTATGATATTTTGTAATTATAAACCTAGTTGAGTTGTCTGCCTCGAGTTTTTCTCTACTGTGATTTAGCATTATCACATCACATTTAGCAATTTCTCAATTTTTACCAAAGGTTCGAGAAACTTGTCCAGGCCAAGAAACTATTTATGCCTCCATTTCATTATGCGTCCCAAGACTCGAAAAGTAGTGACGTATATCAGTGGTGACTATGCACAAAGAATTACTAATTGCTTTTAATATGCGGTTTGTACGTGCATTATTCTGCTAGCAATGCTATTCTTCCTATTCCTTTTCATCTTTAATATTTGCACTCAAACTTAAAACCGGCAACCTGGGGCACAACGGCGTCTGATTCAAGATGTTAATCAAACTATTTTTCCTTCATTGCATTAGTAGTAGATGATCATATATGAAAACGGGCTTAGACTACGAACAAAGAGCAAAAGAGCACTGTACCTTTGCAAGGAAACACATTTTTAACGTTTATGCAGCATCTAACAAAATCGAAATACCTACTCGAGAGTTATGTTGTGCCATGTACATACCAGTAAGCGTACAGGGAATAGATACTGACACAGCAACAATGATTGGGATAACACGAATGCGTTATTCGTGAAAGAAGTATGTATAAATCCATGTAAAACTGCGCTGCGGCTGAAGTGGCACGCCTTACAAGTCTGCGCTTTTTGGACGTAGGTGTCACATTGATGAAATTTCGACAATCTTTTCCAGTCGAAATTAATTTCATATTATTGGTAAGGTAGTGTCAGCTACCAATTGCCATTGTTTTGTGGACTTTAATGGCGTTTTTGATACAGCAGAAATTTTTAATACACTCACAGAGAATCGGGTAACGATTTGATTCACTTCTATTCCGGACGAACACATATACCCTATGATTCTACGAAAGTTTTCTCAAGATAATAAAATCATGTCGCATAACAGGATCATTTATGCACGTTAATAGAATACCCATATTAAAATAAATGGAAATCAAATTATTATTTAGCGCAGCACG
The DNA here is from genome assembly GCA_019593645.1 of Akabosia matsudoensis. Taxonomy (NCBI): domain Eukaryota; kingdom Metazoa; phylum Arthropoda; class Collembola; order Entomobryomorpha; family Paronellidae; genus Akabosia; species Akabosia matsudoensis. The sequence continues at coordinate 7,351 of VICI01000065.1, read as the reverse complement.
TAAATTAAGTACCGTATTTCTTCCAGAGCTTTGGACCAGTAACACGGACATGGTTCATTAGGGTCTCGACATGGTGAAATATCATGTAAGAAATATGAGGAGGACAAACTCATTCCAAGTGTCTCTTATTAGCCTTAGAATATAGTAAAGAAGCGTATTATTAGTTGAAGGTTTATACTTAGGTATGCAATCCTTTTCTCGAAGTGCTATTAGAGAAGTCACCCGAGTAGTAGATTTTTGCAACACATATTGGAGTAAGTGTCATTCAAGTCACGTTTTACTTGAATAGTTAAGATTCCTTTGTCAACATAAGTTAGCTAATGACATCCATATAACAGGGAGATAAACATTAGATCATTAGCTGTAGCTATTGTATGGATCTAGCTTGATGCGCACATCAAGGAATGACTCATTCTTCATGTCAATAATGACGAGTTTGTATAATTTTGCAATTCTTACACTTCTGGTTATCTTCGAGTTCGGAAACAAAAATTTCACATGTTTGATGTAACCAAAAGAGAGAAATATAGAATCACGAATCGATAGAGGCTTGGTATTAATCTCAAGGATGTTTAAATGTAAGCGATAGTGCTTTGTTCATGGTACACTGTGTACATTGCATAGAAATGAAATGATGCAGCTTTGACTTCTCTTTTATTCACTGACTCAGGTATTGAGAGAACCTAGTGGACCAACTTAGAGGTGGTTGGTAACTAATTCCTTCCTGTATTAAACCTTTACGAATTTATACACCGACAGACTGGTAAAGGTGAATTCAATTTATGGCAGGTACCGATCAATTTCGTCAGAGAAAGTTTACAATACGTCTACTTTCATAGTTTCCAAGGATAGGATGTACCTTTACAATGGGGTCTTCAGGTCCTCATCGTACTGTCCATTTCTTTTGTCTAAACTTATAATTTATACGCGTATTTGTACATTGTATTTATACTTAAAAACAAAGATAGTGCGCACTTTTTTCCGTTCTGCAGCCAATGATGCCGTATAACTTTTTGTAGATAGATATTTTACGTGTACACATATTTATTCCAGAGTTTATCTTGTGTTTTTCGAACAGAATTAAAGTTTAGAAGTTTGATTGAATTGAATGTATATTGTATGAATGAATGAATGTATGACTACTTTACAAGTTCATAAGAAAACAGTGAAAGCAGTCTATAAACAATAACGAATCTTTAAACTGTCCGGAGAAGTGTATGAACATGAATTGTTATTAAGCATGGCGTTTAGGCCCAATAGCTTATTGATATCCATGTCCAGTTGTTCGTCTGACTCCTGAAAAGGGCCACTGAGTTCCGTAGTTCCTCTTGGGTATTTTCTACGGTAACTCGCAAACGCTTAGTCCAACTGACTCCAAGTTTGGCACATGTGATTTAAATAACGCCAAGACGATCTGTGTAGTTTTTGTAGGCGTTTGGATAAGCCCTTCAAGGGCTTGAAAATTTTTGTCTACGTTTTTTGGCTTTAACTTGGTAATTACCTTGGTAGATTGGTCTGATATTTGGTACTCAAGTTCCTGGAAGTCCTTGGCAGCAGATAAATAGGTTTTTAGGTGGTTTCAGCTACCTGTAGGAGCCACAATCTGTTTTAAAGAGATACTTTGGGCATGCTTTGTCTGATTAACCCCAAATTTTGAACAGAGGTTCTTAGTAAGCTTTGGCAACGGATAAATGCATTTCCATAGATTTTCAGGTACTTGCAGGTGCCTAAATCCGTTTTTGTAAAAACTTGAAAACGCTTTGTCTGACTGACACAAATTTGGTACAGATGTCCTCGATAACCGTCGGCAACGGATAAATGCATTTCTATTGATTTTAGGGTACCTAAAGGCGCCCGAATGCGTTTTTGGGAGTAACTTGGGCACGCTTTGTCTAAACGTGCTATTTGTGTTTTACATTCCGCAATGCTTCATTATTACGTTGAAATAGTTTATTACTCTATGGACATAAACTACTTATATCGCCCATTCCATCTGCTTATGTGAAGTTACTTTTTCTAATATGATCAGTTTCTAGTGGATTTTTCTGTTAAATCGCTACGGGCTATACCAAAAGCAATTACACGACTATAATTAAATTTCAAATGCTGTACTTACCTTTCTCGTATATAACTCGTTATATTCAAGAATGAAAACAAAGCTCAGCACATTCCAAGCGTTTACTGCAGTTGAAAACTAATATTCTATCACCAGTATTATATCATGATCCTATTCATGTAAGTATGTATTTATTAAGTTAGTAATGATTCGCCATACTACTAACATGGAAAATTTCCGACGTGAAAAAAATAACATGAAAGACGTATTTCCTTCACAATGGGAAACTTATCTCGGGACGATTTTACTGCCCGATAATAACCGTGAGCTTTACTTAACTTGGTAAATATAATATAATTTTTTATTTTTGTCAAAACGGTCGCCCCACCCGTTGGCGATTCCCACATACACCCCTACTGGGGAACTTGCTGACACTGGGCACCGCCCGCTTCAGTGGACAGGGGCAGAGCGTCGGAGTCGGAACTTATTCGGATCGGGAACCGCATTACGAATTAACGGCTAAACCGGATAGCTGCAGTAAACAGAATTTGCGGTTTCCCTTTTCAAACTATTTATCCTATAATGCGCATTAACACTTTCATAACACTTATTTACTAGGCATTGTAGAATGCAATGGGTTCTAGTGTTACTTTTTATGTAGTACGTATCGTCGCTAGACGGCACATCTTTTGTCCAATCGCGCTCAAATTTGCAAACTTGTTACAAACACCTTGAGATGGAAGTGTACTGATTTTGGGCCCTTAACAACAAGCTGTTCTCTCTCAGGTTTTCGAAGGTGCCCGAAAACAACTTTGGATATGCAGTTTCTACTCTCGCTCTCTGTCTACCAGTGGCTGTGTAGAGGCGTGGTCAAAGCCGTAAATTAATCTACGTGCGGTTGCATAGGCCGAAGGTCCGAATCCCGTAGAGAGTTTAGGTTTTGATGATTTATTTTCAATTGTCAACATTGGGATCTGGGATGTTTGTTTTAACTGTTGTTATTTTTTTTTGTTTTTTTACGTAATGGTAATAGTAATTAGTAAAAGGGATTGCTCCTAAAAAGTAACAGTCGCTACAGAATGGCACTGATAACTCTGGGGAGAAAAACCGCAAATCAAACTTCTAATGAAATCCTGATTTTATTTGTGCGTGACTCTCCTCTTTTGTGTTTTAATGATTCACCAGTAGTGGTGGATGCTTGTACTCCCTTGAACCTGCAATCGCTACTACGGTTTCGGATGGTTTGAGTTCTCTGGAGTGGACATGCGTCTCAGTCAACAAGACGAATCAAACTGAGACAACAGGGATTCGGCTTGGTTGGATTCAGGGCTGGGCTGGGCTGGTGAGGCTCATTGACCCATTCTGGGCCAATTGCGAAATCTTCCGTTGGGGCCGGCATTCTTGGCTCACCCTTTTGTCCTTGGTATATCAAAGTGGACGTAATGACCCGCTGTAAGATACACGACAAACCTTTGAAGTACACAGTTTGGGAAAATCGAACTTAAGGATATGAAGCACGCTGTATCTGCACAGAAATGATACACTTGGCGTAGAAATCTAGAGTCTCTTTAAAAAATTACGATGGTAGCATTGCACTCAACCATATTTGACATAATAAGACATTAGCGTTTTTTTTGCATAAGCTGATAGACAAATATGAATAAGGAGAATCACGAAGATTTAAAGCAGATATCTTCATTAATGCCGTCTAAGGCTATGTGCTCAATGCATTCGCAGCCCGACGCATAAAGCATGCTTACTTATACGTACACAGTTTCAAAAATGAAATAATCATTACTGAAAGGTATGCTCCAAGCAAATATTCCATACGAAAAAGGCAAGTCATAGAGTTCATTTCTTACCCAGCCATATGGACATACTTTGGATTATATTCTGATTTATATAAATGATAAAACAACATTTTATGAAAGGATCCATCGAACTTGTTTTGGAGGTGTATAATGCTTAGCTACCTATATTAGCTATGTTAAGTTGCGGTACACATTGTATATGCACCTTTTGTAATGAATATATGCGAAAAAAACGTTCAGCGTTACTTTCTCCATATAACCTAAAAAGGTTGATCTTACCCCTTTTTCAAGTTCTTACATCTCCGTTAAGAGAAGGCTTTCATAATTCAGGTAATTTTTTATTCACAATAATCCGTAATCTATGAATTGAAAACCAATCTAGGACTTGGGAATGGAATGCTATAGTAATTAAGTCATAAAATCCATAGAAAATTCGTTACATTCACTTTTTTGTTAGTCTTGGCTGGTTACTTTGAATCCATAATGTTGCCATTTTTCGAGCAAATATAGGCATATCGCGCTAAAGCCTACATACACTCGGATAATTAGTTCATATATCTGTCATCTTGCGGATTTACCATACAAAGTTCGAAATTCGCAGTGTTGCTAAATCAAACGCTAGGTGTAGCAAGGTCTGAAATTGACGCTGATGAATCAGGTTCAGTATTAACATGGATTCAGTTTGGGTTAAGAGTAAAAACGCAAATTTCACGAAGAAACGTGTCGATTCTATTAAGTTCAACGGCAAGCATACGGATTTACATCAGATAATTACTATCTGAGAAGGATATTTCAAACAGAACTTGACAAGCACTGGGAGCCTTATGCAAATGAATTATCCTTATCATTGAGAAATGGCTGGAACCTGTGAAAGGCTTATCTTCAAGGTTAAAAAAATATCAGCTCCTCCTTGAGTAACTCTTACTATGCTTATCAAGTTCCAGATCAATAGGGTTAACCGGTAGTCGTAATATCAGGATGTTCGACCCTGTGAAAGGCTTATCTTCAGTGTTCAAGTTTCATCTTCATAGGAACCATGAGGAGCTCAAGACGATCAAGGCTCTAGTTGAATACCTGGAGCTCGACGGCGATTCTCGTCTCATTTTTTTTTCTTTCCTTTAGGTCCATTTTAAGTAATTTAAACTTCAAGACACTTAGGGAAGAGATTTTTGAGGGGCTTTTGAATATTATAAAATTGAAAATGACTATTGAAGGCTAAACGATATTAGAGGAAAACTATCTTGGTTTATTAAAAAGGACGTGTGACGTTTCAAACGATTGAACAGAAACCTTTCATAAAATATGTATCGATTTATTTCAAAACATTCTACTATATTAAAAAACAAAAAATCAAATGTTAAAATGGTCTCATAAAAACAGGCTATATACGCCGTTCTGAAAAATGAAGAAGATAAAAATTTCCGAAAGAGACTCGTGTGGAGGAAATTTTAAGAAATTAGTTCAAGAAATTCAAACCTAACCGAATTCAAGCCTTTCGCAACGTTTAGTTCAAGCGATGCAGCGCCTTGTTCTTCCTTTGTTTTAAAAAGGCTTTGCTTCCTCAGAATATGGAATATATGTACATCTATTCTAATACTGTGTATGAATGTTCCTTTTTGCTGTTGAACAGCTAACGAACCATTTGAAAGGTCGACTCCAAACTTGACTGACGGATTACAGCCTTTCTTAAATTTACATATTAGTTTTGCGAGTCCATCAAAGCCTGAAGTAAACGAATCATCCAAGGGCCATGCCTTCAATTTAGCTGGCAATGGAAATGGATAAAATGCTGGAGGAGTGCCTACTAACGAGTTACAGCTTACTTGAAGGCCTTTGCAGATTTAAAGCGGTTGCCTATTTTTACTACTTTGAATTTACAAATACCAGTAGGACTTTGAGAACTTATGTTTGGCCGAGAGGTGTGTTCACGCTGTTTACTGCCGTGCATGCGTACGTATTCGAGAAAGCAACACAATAATATATACAATCATGTAAAAATATGAATAGTGTCTCTTATTGCATGCAGTGCTTGTATGTGGGTTACTTACAAATCAGTTTTAGCAAAGCAACTTCCCTGGTATGTTTACTACATATCACCCAGTATTACCAAGAAATCACAAAACGTACAAACTCTGCATCGTTGAAAATGCCGAAGGTGTAAACGCTTTAACTCTAAGAAGTATGTAGGTAGAAACAAAATGTTGGTTGGTAAAATATTTATTCATACACAACTGCTTTTCATGGTGATCATCAGCGGACATTGTTCTACAAAATGTGCAAGCTTGGAAGCCACAGGTACTGATTAGGTGAAGTTTTCAAAAGAGACCGGTTGAGAGTATGCAGGTAAAAGTAAAGAACAGTCAACAATACCTGACCCCTTACTCTTAAGACCTTAAAAATCCTACGGTCTGCACGGTTACCATACCTGTCTGACTTACATTTTTGCTTTGGGCTATTTACAATGTAAAGCAGCTTTTATCGATGACATCCTCGATCCACATCATCGGCTAGATTGTGGTGGGCATGGCTTGTATGACATACTGTGATAATAATTTGAACTGAAATGCTAATTAATATCAATATCCTAAAATATAACTTAATCCTCAAGCTAACGCTTAATCTTACTTAGTTTCAGTTCAAATATTTTTTTTTTTTTTTGCGTTGGAAGACAATTCTCCAAAATCCAATTGACTCTTGACTCTTGCGAGTGCTACCATTCGTTCTCGTAATAATTTGTATGGTCATACAAAGTCCGTGTAGGTATGGACGTGAAGTTGTGAATAATAATTGATACTGTTTAATTTACTGATCAAATGAGCTTACTCTTATCGTAGTTTACACAAATCCGCACCATCAAAGGAGAAATTTTATTTTTATCATTTATTACTGTTGACTCCAATAAAGCATCATTACATCATGTTTTTAGACGCAATTTCGGCGTTTATCAGGCAAAGTTCAATGACTCATGCGTAGCTCACACTTCACAGGTAAACAAACACAAGTGGAATTCTCATTCACAGTTTTACGTGGACATGTATATTTCATTTTACGAGTACGAACAGAAGTATTATGAGGAATTTTGGTACTTTTGTTGACAGTGGTTTCCTGGAATTTCAGAACTGATCTACGCGACATATCAGTAAGTATTAGAAGTACCTGATCAATATACCCTTTGTGCTAGCATATGGCCCATCAGATCATACGTAGGTATGGTCAAACTATCAAAAAATGGCCTATGGTCTATGTGAATAAGCCCGCGTGCGGTATCCGGTAATATGTTTCGCTAAGAAAAAACGTCGTGGAAGAATACCTAAACGGACCCCCGTTTGAGATTATGTGTATCCTTTTTTGTCTAATGTTCGCATTCCTTCAACAAAAATTCATTTCGATTTGACCACGGTCATATTTCGTTTTGTTAGATATTCTGAACTGAAACTCGGCGAAACTCTACTAGTATTTACGTTTGTTCATTGTCCTTAATTCC
>VICI01000064.1:0-76560 GCA_019593645.1 Akabosia matsudoensis | reverse complement strand
AGTAGTGTAAAAAGTCAAAATCTTTCTATAGCACAATATTTTGGCAGCAATTTACATGAGGGAATATAGTTTTTATGTGAAAAGTCTGGGACAAATAAAAGTGCGAAAGGACATTGCATTCAGGCTTCCACAAATATCCGCCCGAGTTTAAACGTAAACTTTTAACTTTTAGAGAGATGAATGGATCATCTCACCTGTTGGTGTAGCATCTCTCAACTGTCTTTTATTTCACGACCGAGTGGACTTGTGAGCCATCAAATCTATCCATGCAGGATACCTTTATTATCTCAGGTCTCCAGCGGGCCATTTCAAAGGGTTCACAACTTTTACGTATGAGATTATTGTCGGAAATGTAGAGTAGAGTAGTTTCTACCTTTTTATTATTCTGCTCCATAACTAATCGGTTTGATGTCGGTAATTTCTTCAAGTACCTTGTTACCGTAGACAACAGGGCAATAGGAACCTGGGAGAGGTCCCATATAGACTGTCATTTTGGCAATAACACGGGCGCTAGGTTTCCTCGTTGTTTTTATTCTTTCATTAGTTATTTTACGTAATAAACTCAAGTTCCAGAGCTTTAGGATGAAAAGGTAATGAAACGAACCACAACCAAATAGCAGCAGCGTGAGACGAACAATTTTTGGATTGAAAAAGTGATCTCAATTTGCATAGATATTAAAAGAAAGCTCCATAGATCAGCGCTGTTATACGTTTTATGCAAAAATCGCAAGCAATAATATTGATATGGATAATGGTGTTCATGTGTACTACACTTGAAGCCACGGCCGACCCTGTACTGTCAGAAGATAGCCGACAGTAAGGGAAAGGGTTATGTGGATGGTTGACGTGACACTATTGTTGTGGCAACACATTATTGTCAGTCTAGCCCAAATGAATGGGATGTGGTCGTATGTAAAACTTTTCGACAGTATATGACTATCTGAATGAAAGGTAAAATTTGAATAAAAAAATATCTTTGGAAACACCAAGAAAACTTGATGAAGACGGTGTAATAAAAGTTTTGTGTGACTCCTGATAAAACATAGAACGACATATTAGGTAATTCGTGTAGTGACAGGGCTGGAGTTTCTTTTTTCATTTGATTTGGAAAAGTGCATGGCCTGAGCAAGCAAATTTCTTGATGAAATTTATCTTTGTCGTTTCTTACGATGCTATTTTGAGAGTTTTTTGTGATCTCATTGTTCTAGTTTCCTCTCAGCACCAGTTGTAAAACATTGCCATTTCGTAATTTTTATACGCTCATCCTTTATGAGGTTTTACAAGTGAAACCTAATAAAACTAAATTAAAAGCTTCTGCATGCATATAACCTTGTCAAGGACACCTTTTCGGTAAGATCAAAGGAGCACCGGCATTACTGAATCTCTCTCATGTTCTTAACTTTAATGGCATAATAAAGTACATCGAAATATTAAACTGTTTTTATAATGTTATTAGAATCTTCACAGAACATGGCAAGCCTTTTGATACTTTCATGCCATGAAACTTTGCTATTAGAGAGTGTGACAGAACGTAGGCTGAGTGAAATATTTTTGTCAAATGGGTTAACAAAGAGACACAGGAAGAGATGCCCACGAATCAGCTAAAAACGCTGATATTTCACTGCCTTTCATGATAATACTCCACTTGCAACACTCAATTTATCAACGATATCGTTGTCGTCTTTTACAGACGAAAAAAGACGAGTAAAATGGAAGAACTGTCAAAGAGGAAAAAGTAATGTTAATGTAATACATCATCAACAAAGTTCTCTCTTGAATGCAGTTGATTGTGCCCATGCACGACATGATATTACTTTATGGATTGAGAATGAATGGACACAGACAAGATTTATTACTTGCTCCAATCTTTCTGCAACGTAAACCTACTCTACTCAACAATTCCCCGTTTTTTGACACTTTTTGTGTGTAGGCATAATAAAAGCGGAAAAAGGAAGGCTAACTTGGAGCAAGAAAAGTAATTCGTGAGTGCAGGAGAGGAAGAAGTTTAATGTACCTACCAATTCAATTTCTTGAACAAGAATGAGTTCATTTTCCACACAAAAATTCTAGTCTACAAGTTGTACAACCACAAACCTGGCTGTTTTCTCAAATTCACGGACAGCATTGTTAAGATGGCATTATGCATTCCAGTCGTGAAATATTTTTAGGGCAAAATCTTAAGTCTTCCTTTTTGTCATTCATACGACTGTTTGAAAGGCAGTTTTTATTAGAACAAGTAGTTCCTATAAAATACCCATTTCCGCTCCGTTTTTATTGCTCTATATGTAACCTTTCTAGTTATCCGTTTATTCACATATGATTCTTTAAAAATCATGAATGATGTAAACTCATTTTTTTATGGTTGACGGTGGCTGCTGTGATGCGTCGCTTTGAATTTAAGCTCTACTGCCTTTTCACCAGTCTGGGGCTATGATTATACTACCGATTTCCCCAGTTTCATACAGCATAGAAATTCTGAGCACGTGTTCCATGTACCATCATCATTCGCATATTGTACCAAAAAAGAATTGAAATCGCCCTCTTGATATCAAACTTCAAAGAAAAGATGGTTGTTTATTCTTAGATTATGCTCCAAAAAACTTTCAGCAGTTTACCCATACCACACAACTTTGTACTTGCAAATTTCCACAAAAGCTGATGCTCACAAACGAACAACGTTGTTACGTAGCAGGATTAAAGGGCATGAGGTTTCTAAAACCAATTCAAGCCATGCAAATAATAGATAACATACTTTAGCCGTTTCTGGCTGGTCTGAGCTGATGTAAGATTGTATTTGTGAATAGGAAAAATGCTGTGATTCAGATTCAACATAGCATAGACTAAAGACGCTATCAATCACGGTTTCAAAACAATACAGTAACGGCCATAAAGACTGAATTGCCTTTTCGTTATTCGTCTCGAGAACGATGAGGTAGTTTTGTCCAGTTCCAATAAGATATAATCATCAGCAAACTATATTTTTGTCCGTTGGGCGCACGAAAAAATGTGCAATTTCCTCTTCTATTCTATCAGGAGGATTGTCGTATGTCCAGAAGGCTGGCGGTCATTGTTCTTTTTTTTGTCCATTTCTTAGGGCGAAAGTAAGTGAAAGTATTTTCGACAATAATAAATTGAGTGAAGTGAGTGACGGGGTTGGAGAAAATGTGTTTCCCTGGGAAAAAGTCAATTTTCCGACAGGATGTTTGATTGTAGAGGCATGTGTAGAAGCTTTTCTTTCTTCTAGCAATAAAAATCTGAACGAAAAACATTTTCATGAATTGAATGACGGAGATACCTTTTGATGTCAAACTTATTTTTAACTCTTTAACTTTTCTTTCTCAATTGTGTGCATAAGCGAGTTTTTGGTTTAAAAAGTTGAGAACGTAAATAGACATAAATCTTGGAAGGAGAAATGGGAAAGAAAATCAAGTGGATTGTTTCCAATCTCTGAAATTGCTTTGCTTGTCCACTCATGTTGACTTCGCATCTTTTGCCAGCCTACACAGAGATGAAGTTACGTGAACGTGAGCAATACAGTTCCCTGAATTTACGAAGATAAGTTGACATGTGAAGATATTTTGCAGGAATGTAGTATGATACCTTTGTTTGTTCAAAACATTTAAGTTGTTTACTAAGAAAATGTAATAATTTTCTTTTGATGAGTTTATAATTCACTAAAAAAACAACTTGTTTCTATTTTGGGCAAGCAGATACACTATACAGGCAGTTAATTTGCGTTGGATGATGCACAGTTTTGAAATGAATATAAGGAGAAAACAATCACAAGCAGTAAAAAGCATGTCTAATAAATTAATTTCAGTTTATCTGATAGCTTTAACTCATAAAAAGATGAAATAGTATTCGAATTTAAATATTTTGTATATACATACATACATACTTGATATACACTTATTTGCAACCATTTCTAATTCATTTGTCTTGGACCGTATCAGCAGCAAAACCATCCCAAAGCCATGCAGGGATCCAACGAATGGGATTATCAGAAGATCTCAAGAATTCTTTCTTCCAAAAGTTCTCATTACCACGACGATTCAACCCACTGCGCTGCTCTGATCATAACACGAAGGAATTCTTCAATCATCTACTACACTAGATTTTATGCACCTTTTCGACCCCAAGGCAGCCATTCGTGCATTCTAAGTCTTTCCTTTCGTCACACTTTGTTCCGCAGAAAAGGCACAAAAATGTGAATTCTGCCATGAAAAATGTTTTTTTTTTTTTTTTTGCACATTTCTTTTTACTCATTTATCATGTAATCCTCCATTTAGTAAACCAATTCAAAGTCTTCTTCTAATTTCATTTGGTTGTAATCTGCTCGTTGGACAAGAGTTTGGTATTCAGTCTTTCTTCAGTTTTCTCTTGAATTTGTTCCAACAACTGTGTAAAAGTCCAGCCATGTGTGATACCTTGGAAGAAGTACGTGGACTACGTGTCTCCCTGTAGCTTTGTTTCTTGCACACACATACATAATCACAGTTGCGACTGACGACAAATGTGGAAATGAGTTTGGCTGAGTAGAATGGGAATAGCGACAAAGCGAGGGTAGAGATGAGCATACGTGGAAATAAGTCACGGTTCAGTTACGCTACAAATATGTTCGTCAACTACTTCTTTTGCATGACAAATATAAAATGCATCTTGACAAGAAGAAAGCAGGGGAAAAATTCATCGCTCTGAAATTGTTTGATGTTTTACTCCTGGCGTTTTTTGAGCAGTAGAGTAGGAATAGTCTGGAGAATATAAACTCGTCAACCACCTCCGCCACCACTTTACTCAGTTTTTTTTTCTTCTGTAGCATCCAACGCGCTTTCTTTTTATGCGTGTACTGTAGGTAATGCGCCTTTTATAATGAGAAAATACCAGATCGTTCCATATATTTCGTCCCTTTGAAGTAGCTTTCTCTTTCATGGCAGTAAACGTGTTTCTTTTCTAAACGCGGTTGCAGTAGTCGTTATACTTCTATGTTACTCAATGCCAACAGTCAGGGTTTTCCATGCTCTCGGCTCAGCTTTTAAGGGTGGATCTGGATATATAGAAAAATCTACATAGTTTAAACCGCAAGCGAGTAAATGACGTTAATCGAAAAAAGGTGGCTCATGATGAGAAAGATAATCGGCCGATTATACGCGTTCTACGGCCGTTTTGCGCGAAAAGGTTCCGGACATTCAAGTGTTTGAACAAAGTATGAGATAAAAACGGCTTTAGTTTGAATAGCGCCTCTACGTGTCCACCTTAAGAGGACTTTTTTCAATTATTACCAAGCGAGTTGTAGAAGTAACGTCTAGATTACTAATTCTATGAACTTAAATAATGCAAAGATTATATTTCTACAAAATATTGCAGTCCAATCGATGATATACCAGTCAATCTTATTTCAACTAACGGTTTCAGAAGAAACAAGGAGGCTTAATTAAAAAAAGGAAGACCGCTATCCAAGTCAGAGTCAGACAGATGTCAGAGCAATTCATCACTAAGAGGCGAGGGGAAATCGTCTATTCTTTGCAAGTTTCATAATATTATGTCATGATTCACGAATCAAGCGTTATAAAGTTTCCATCAAGATACGTGTCGAGCATACATAATACATACATCCAGAATACAGGTAGGGAAAATCAACGAAATTCTTGGTAATGAAATTGTACTGTTACAGTACGTATTAATGTATGTGCATATGGTAGCTGTAAAACTACTCCAAATATCTAAATAGTTTATGAATTGTAGAGTGTTTTATACTCTAGTGGTCTCTAAATACAACGGTTTGCGTCCGGGTTAGAAAGCGTGATTGAAGTGGGCACTTCACTTGGTTCCATCCAATTCACAGTTGAGCAGCCGCAAATCCCATTAAACCAACGATTTTTCTCTGTCGAGCCTCTTTTCATCATACGGAAGAGCCCATCTGCTGTCACTTCCCCAAGCACCAGGTCATCAGTAGTAGGCGTGCTCGAGTTCTTCCATAATAACAAATGATGATCGCAATTGATAAGCTAAGTGACATTATTCCCTAACCACAACCACATTAAGCCAGATTGTCCAACGTGTCCTGCTTCCTACGAACGTTATGCAACTTTCCAATTCCGTAGTATATACATTCTAGTGTTCCCAGAAAAGATCGCAAATTTTTCTCCTCTACTTCATTAATAGTCAATCAGCGTACGAATAAACTTGGCACTATCTGGAGTGACGCAAGTCGAAAGCCTTTTACCGGAGGACAGCTAGTGAAAAGACTCAAACAGGATTAAACTAAATAGTTGTATATTGACTTTTAGTCAAAGTACTTCATTGTTATATCTGCTCCTGTTGGTTTTAAGTTTATAACACACGTTTTCTATTTTATAAGTATTAAATTAAGCTTAGCATTGAAAATAATCAGTTTAAGTTACTGATTTCTTGAAAGCAAATCTCTAGAAACAAATACAAACTTTCCTAATACGAGAATCCAATGTCTGTTGAGCTGAGCATGAATAGTTTCAAGATTGGAGCTATGCCGACAATATCTTGAACATAAATTTAATGCGGATAATAACATGAAGTTTCTTCCTAATAAACGCGTGTTCGTCATGGTCAGGGCCGTAAAATGAGAGATTATTAAGTATCTAGTTGACAATGACACGGAATCTTGTATACAAGATTCATTTTCTGGAGCACTTCAGGGTAATAAATGCATCTAAGTGCAGTGTGCCCTGATTTATGAGTTTTCTTTTGTTTTTCTTCTAACTTTTATTGGGATATAAAGAATAAACGGACTTGTATGAAAGTAAATCGAGGGCTTAGCTCGCGCTACGTATGGATGTCATAAAACTGAGGTGCAGATTATATTACTGGTGCATGGAAATGCATAAAGGACCTTTGCATATTGCTCTCAGCTATGCCATTATGCTGTACTAGGCACACTTTTCTGGATGGAATTGAGGTTTAAGACAGAATGTTGAGGGTCTAATAAAATTATTTGCCGAATATCTGTCCACGTGCGCAAAGAAAATAACTGTCAGAAGCACTGACTTGCAGAATTCCCCATTTAACGAGAAGAACATAAAGTTCTGAAGGCATAAGTGCTTACCATTTCTCTGGATAGTACTATAAATTATCTGTCAACTTTTTGTAACATACAACGACTCTGAAATAAGTATGCTTTTCAAGAAATTAAAGTGGCAGAAATATGAGATATCCTCATTTGAATAGACAAAATACGTGCAATATGTCCCTATGCTCGCATGAATATTTATGCGCTTCCAAGTTGCCATCTAGTATGAAGGGGTGAAAATGAAATCGTTGTTCGAGAGGAATTATATTGAAGAAAACATTGTGTGGGTTTTTTTTTGTATAGCAATTTCAGCATTTAAATAAAAATTTTCATCCATTTTGTTTCATTCAATGTCTCTACGATTCTTCCTCGTCTGCAAACATATTATGTTAGACAGTAGTCTGTTTTGACAAAATTTTAAAATAATTTAACGATTCGGCGCACCATCCATAGAGCGTTCACCCAAATCGTTATAACTTCAAACTTGGACAAAATAGTGGTTTTGTTGTTCCCAACTACCGTCAAGCCAAGTTGCTGCGTTGACTACGTTGACCCTTCAGTGGTGATGGAGTTCTATTGAACTTTATCCGAGTTTCCATAGCACTAATTAACGTCTGCCACAAGAATATGAGAAATGGGAGTTCATCCGCTTCACCATATTTTGCACATTATGGACCTTTCTTATTTGGCAAAAACAATACACGTGGTATGGTTTTTAATGGAACAAGGGTTGAGCCAACCAGACACTCACACAGTGGTGAAAATATATTATCTTTTTACGTTATATTTTTGTGGTAGCCACAGCTATTCCAAGTCGCTTGTCAGTGCATTCCCTTGCAGAAACTCAGGACTTCGTAAATGGGATCATTTTTCAAAGCTGTCAAATACAAAACGCCTCCTCTACCCAATCCTGAACCTTGTAAAACTTGGGAACATAACGGATACTATATTGTGTAGCATAAATGAAGCGCTAACAGTAAATCGTTTTCTTCTATTTTTACATAACATAAAATTTCATGGGGTTTATTAAAGCCCAGTTATCTGTGTTTACAAACCAGAATAGAATTAGATTATGAAAGTTATCTCTGATTATACTCAACTTACTACTCATTATTTTCTAGGGATTAGGGATACAATTGCCAAACCAAACCCAGTGAACTGGAATTCTTGCATGCGATGTGCTAAATACTATCGGTGTTCGGAAATCCAGGTTTTCCCCTGCAAATATTGCGTCTCTGGTATTGAATACATTTTATGCGATTAAACTCATTTTTTTGCTTGAATTATGCCTAACTCAGATTCAATTTTACGGCTTTGTCACGCATTTTGCTTCTATTTAATAGGGTTCCAGCTAAAGTTATTGAAAATTGAAATTAAATACCAGCAACTGGACTGCCATATCCTTAAAGTACGCAAGGGATCCAAAAAAGATAATAACATTACACTATTGCTAAATGATACATAAAAGGTAATTTGAAATTTGCAAATGTAAGCATAATTCTGGCTCCTGCACGATTATTTTTATTGTTGCTTTAAATGTTCATTTTCTTTAAACGATCTGTTTTAGAGCTAGCATTCTCAGCGAAATAATAGCCGTTACTGCAAATGGTCCGTATGCCATGCAACTGATCTTAACCTGTTTAAAATACCGTGAAAAAGCAGCGGTTTCGTTTTAACTTTAAGTGTTCCATTTCAGTCTGATCGAAAATGCCAAGTTGTATGTGTGGCATATAATGAAACTACGTTATAGCATGTCGTACTTGTGCACAAAACAAGTACCTGAATGAATCCTCTGAGGAGGCACGTTTTCAAAGATCGTTTCTAATTCTGCATGTGATGCTTAAAACAACTATTTTTACATGACTTCATTGAATAGCCTCTTATTTTACAAACAGCAATGCAAAGCATAAGCCCACTAACTATATATAGCCAAGCCGTTGAGAGCACTTGAAAGTTATGGAAGGCCGTATCATGAAATGAATAACCATAAAAACATGATTATTTTTCTGGTGAATATAACAGCCATGTATATCTACACAGGTGTATGACATGAAATGCTGATGATATTCTTTCATTTTTGTTTGTTTACATTCATCCTCCTCTCTGTGACAGGATCATCCCCTTTCTCTGGAGTAGTTTCAAGGAGCGCAGAAAAAAATAATGAAAGCCACAGCCAACGATCATAATTTATATCCTACCGTATTCATGTTGCACGCACAACTTTCTCCATTAGTTCGACACGAGTCTGACTTTCACTTCACCTTTATGTCTGCACTCATCATATTCTGCAAAGATTAGTACACAACTTTTTACCTACTTGACGCTGCTATCATAGCTTTCCTTCATAACCTGCAACCCAGTTTTCATTTGTAACTTTTTCAGCAAAGTTCTTAGATCAGGCAATCTAGCGTTTCAGAACTTTCATTCCGAATTCTTGAAGAATGGCTTTTACAAAGCGAAACTACAGCTTCAAAGATCAGACCCAAGAAATATGTAAGACAGAACCACGCAATATCACTCGGGCCCACTACTTTTTCAATGTTCCCATGAGACTTTTACCCAATTCCAGGGACATGTTACCAGCTTTTTATCATGAAAGGATCAAGGTTTCACGAAGCCAAATTCCTTTTGTGATGTGTTCCACATGGACGAGTCAAATTTCATTTTATTGTGCATCTTCATTGCTGTGTTATTATCAGCATTAGTCAGATAAAAAAAATTCGGCAAGTCGGGTAACAGAAATGTCTACTTTGTCATTTGTGTAAAAAATTCTAGAGCATACGTTTCCACGTTTTCATTCTCTCAGACTAATGCTGGCTATGCCAAAATTGCCGCTGCATTGCCAAAATGAGGCGATATTTCAGTGACGTTTTCTGCTTATCATTTAAATAAAGTTTACAAAAGTTCACAGTATTGTTAGCTGTGTTCTGGTTAGGCAACAAATTTCTTTTTGTTTTTTTTTTGCTGTACTACTGACTACACGCTTTCGTCACTTTTATCACATAAAACTCCCACTTCAATTACGGCGTAACCAAGATAATGTTCTCACTGGTGTGCTAGATCCCCTTTGTGTCTGTGACAAGTTAAAAATAAGAGATATCTTTTAATATTTTCAGATTGTTATGAGCTCCCTAATGGCCCATTTTTATCAGGTTTGTCGTAATGAAAACCTGTACCACAAACCATTTTTTGTCATTAGGTGAGTCGGAAGAAATAATTATAAAAAACAAATGTTATTCCAGTTTCTCACACTCATCCCATCCTATTTATCTCCAAACGTCTCATATCACGGGCACTTCCGATAACTGCAGCTTCACAGTACGGATTTTATTCCAGGAAAATATGACACATAAGGCGCCCTTATAGTGTCACCATTATATTTGAACCTGAAAAATATCATTTCAATGCATTCTTTCTTTACAAATGTAGATCCAAACCGAAATTATTTTCACTGGATCATAACTCCCATACCTCAATTACAAGTCGCTACCTTTCGTAAGTGAGGGACTTGCTCTGTTGGTTCCTTGAAATTGTAAATTAATGACCCAAATGAAGAACCCATACATTCTAGACTAGATTTGGTAAAAGTTCTATACCTTGACAGTGTACGTGCTTGAGTACAACTTAGTGTTTGAAGTGGCCATAACTTGTAAAAAGCCTTTTTATCTCCATATCAAACTTTTTCGCAATCTAATTCTTTGGCCTCGAAAACTATTTACGTTTTGTTTTGTTTTGTACAGGTAAGGTGGTATAGTAAGGCTCGCCGGTCTTTTAAAAATAGACTCAAGTGCGCACGTGGAAATAATTAAGCTAACTTTTTATGAAATTCGGACTCATATAACAATAATTTAGCGTGTAGCTAAACTTAGCTTTTAGTAATCTTAAAACAAATTTCATGTATCAAAAATCAAAACGCTGTCACATAGTGGCTATATTCATTGTGTGATTTCTAATGATATCGAAAAAACAACCTTTCAAAATCATGATATTCAATCAACAGAAATTTTAACTGCTTTTGGTTACCCATAATATTCTACTTCTATGGATTTTCTCCGGCAGAGCGGAATCGAGGATCTTGATTATATTAATGATGTGTCTATTTTTGTGGTAGACTTTCTCCTGTACACAATATCAAGTTACATTAAGTGCAACTTAAGACAATAAACTGGTCTATCGCTTGCACGTAATTATGACACTAAAAGCCGTCAGATAATAAGTGACGAGATGAGAGTAAAACACATGATAAAATTGAATTTTAGGTTCAGCATATGCCAATGCCATATCTTTACTTGTGCAGCATCATTATACTTAAAAATAGAGCTGCTCCCACTTATTTTAGCATTTTACAGTCAAAAAGATTCTTACATCGAAAGCACGGGAGACATGTATTACGATACTTTTATTTTAAGACAAGTATGTCTATATAATTGGATACTACAGACAGTTTCAAAGGTATTAACCATACTAGCAATAAGTTCCACCAACACTATGGAAACCGATGAGGTGCCTTCAATATGAGAAAGCTTTACCTACAACCTACTACCTTCATGAAAGTTTCTGTTTTTACTTTTCATACTGACTTTGTATGTATTGTATAATTTTTCATGATTAATGTCGCTTAGGTAGGAAATTGGTTTTTAAGTGATTTTTTAACTGATAGTTCTTAAAACTTTAGTGCTTGATTTGTTGCTAAAGTTCCATTCTACTGTATTCTAATTAGAACAAGTAGAAGAAATAATAGAGGTTGTCCTGAGGACCGTGATTAATATTTGTCAAAGTGTAATTAAAATGTTCCATATGTCATTCGTTACTGGTTCTGATGAAAATCGCCATGAATTTGAGGCTGTGTGTCTGCGATCTGATCTGTGTTCCTACCACTTTCAACCTTGGGTTACATTTCTTAGTAAATTTTGCGTAAACCACGATTTGCTATATTTTGCTTAAATTTATCGCAGGTAAACGTTAATTGCTACCTTCGAGGAAAAGAGACCATCTACATCTACAACCATAGAAATTGTCAGTAGTAGATTTTGTTGTTCACTAGGCATTGCATTGGTTCCTTTAACAGGTCTGACGCTGTCGGAAAATTGACAGTGAGTTGACACGCAGGAAGAGTACCTATTTCATATTGCGAGAATAGAAGACGCTTTAGGGTGAAAGCTATAGTTGCCTAGCAATAGAGCATCTACTCTGACAAAGGATTCACGGTAATCTTTACAAACACTATGTCGAACTTTTTTAGGCCATTTCTACCTACGCGATTTGTTGCAAAACCATACAGCGAAGTATTTATGATACTCAAGTCATTCAATGTCTGATGATCTGATCAGTTTGAAAATGTTCTCACAATATAATGTGCCAATGACCAAAAGGCTTTGCATGGACGTGTTGGCAGAGGTGTTTTACACCTGAAGTGAGACAGCTTGGCGTGTAAAGATATTTTAACATCAACCATGAGACATACATGTTACATCAAGTTATTCGAATAGCGCCTACCCATATAGATAAGTATCATGGAGAAAACAGGAAGATATCGTGAAAAGGACAATAACAATAAGAATACAGTACCTACACATCACCCCTCAGTAGCTATCCGAAACTTTCTACTACTATCTAGGCTAAAATTATATTTCTGTGTACCGAAGTACAGGTTTGGGTTCTCTCTCAATTCAAGTTGTCAGAAACCAGCCACTTTAATTATTTACTCCTTTAATCCATAGCAACCGTCAAATAAATGTTCTACGATGGGAGAAAACAGTAATCTTTTTTTAAAAAGATATTTGTTTAGTATACACACATTTGAGTTAAGTCGGCGAGGGAAAGTAATGCTTTTTTCTGAACTCGGCAGCGTTAAATATTCTCTTCTATTCGACTCTAGCAGTATAGTACGATAAGTTCTGTGGGTTCACTGTTACCTATGTAACTTGATGCGTACGATGATCAGTATCATGCGTTATGGTGCTGTCTTTTACGACACTCTTGAATACCTTGTCAGGGCTGACAGTGGACAATACTCAAATTTAGCTTCATATCTTTATCGTTCATTTGCATGTTTTGCATCAATGCAAGATTCCAGGAGAAAAGGGAATGAACCTTTTAACTCCACACACGCATCATGATGTTCAGCAGAGGAAAAAAGACAAGTTGAACAAACTTGCAAAGCACATTTTCATATCTTTCGGGATTGGCCAAAAAGTCCTCTCGACGGCCATTTCAAGATCCCTGTTCTGGCAAAGACGAGTCAGTTCAAGTTTAAATTTCATACTGATCAGATCGATCTAGTTTTAGTTAGCTTCATAGTTTAATTCTCCTAGTCGTAAAGACAGTTAGGAAACTTGTCAGTGACTACCTGAGCAGTTGTTACAGTTGGCATAACCGTAGTTACCTAGTAACAGTTACGGTGCTCATCTTAAACCAGTCAGGCGAGGAAACGTAAAAGTTTCGTTACCTGGCTAATTAATCATACCTGTGACACAATCTAGTCCACGGCGGATTGCTCAGCACGCTAATTCGTTGTGCCGCGTTTTACCGTTTTATTTACCCGAGTGAACACCGAGTTTAAAACCACTCGTATCCTACTAGTCGTCCCTGAGATCACCTCCGGACTCACCAGCAGCAGAATCATCATCACGCCCACCTCCGTTGCGTTATACCTTTATTCACCACCGTCATCATCATCAAGTGTAAATCTAGTTTGAACTATACCTGGCATTCATACTCGGCTACGCATAAAACTCATCTTGGTTTTAGTTAAGAAATAGTTTCTAAGATTATCTAAAATACTAGAGTACTCTATGAGCTAATTATTATCCTATTCAAGGTTTGATACGCATTCTGTTAAAAGTCAATCCTAGTTGCGTAGAATTAAATACTTGTCATCCTATAAAATTGTAAATCGTATCACTTGATTCTCGCGTACTTTGCACGGAACTTTACGGAAGGGTTGTGATCTACAGAATATTCAAATTCCAACACCCCTGGTCGTAACAAGTGTCGAACTGCCAGAGCTTATCTTCTACAGTTCATCTGTTGATAAGTTCGAGCCTGTGAAGTGCAAAGAGAATCGTTAAGTGTACACAGGGAAAGGTTTCCATAAACGGCACAAACATCAGCGTGCGTTACAGGCATTTCACTTATGATTTGGAAGTTAGATTTACTTCCTCGGCAAAACCATTTCATATTTGAAATTGTGCTCCAACAGCTCACGTTAGGAAAAAGTACTTTCGAAGATCACTACAGATTTATCGAAATTGATCATTTTTCTGAATTAAGTCACGTCACAACTTACAGAGCATACACTGATAAATTTAATCGAATTCACCACTTTACATTTGCTAGGGTAGACAACATTTTGTTATTTTGCACTCATCACAACATACCAAACCCTTCCATCACCATCATTCAAAATCCAGCATATCCTTTCCATAAGACACGAAAAATTACTCTTCTGGATCAGAATATTATCGTTTACTGCCTTCCGAGCCGAACCACTCCGTGCAGATCATCCGCATGATCACCAGAGGCAAGTTTAAGGAAGGCGACAAACTGTATTCTTTGCAAGATAAAAGTGGCAAACAGGTCGCTATCATGACACCACCAACGACGAAAAATAGTGCTCCACCCCCACCTCATAATGATCATGAACAAGGGTTTTCTGGCAACATTCCACTAGGAACTTCACTGCACAGATCCCCACCACATTCATCGTCCACACCAATCGCACAAACTAAAAGAGGCAAGCACCACCCTCCACCACAAACGGCACCTCCACCAGGTCATATCATAGCTCAGGATGAATTAGGCGAAGGCTCATTTCTTGAGCTTAGTGGGAACATTGACGCTCATACTACTGGTCAATGTGCAAATAATTTTGCACCCCCTCCGCCCCCTCCACCGCCAACATCACAACAACAGCCACAAAATGTGTCGCAGCCACCACCACCACTGGCTCAACAGCATGTTTACATTCCTCACTCCAATGTGGCTCAAACACATCAACAACAGCCAATTGTTGTACCCGCCCAGCAACCTCCTTCCACAAGTTCAAACACAGCACCTCCACGAGTTTCACGGCGAGATTTGTTTGAAATGCAGCAAATTGTAAACTCATCACAGTCGGTACCTCCAGTATCAGCAACCACTATGACTACCTTCCCACAAATGCCTTCACAAACAACTTTGAGTAGCTACTACCAACAATCGGCATATCAAGTGCCACAGTTCCCTCCAGTCATGACGGCCCAACTACCAACAAGCAACACTTCAGCCATGGCAACATTTGGTTCTGACCATGCGATTTACCCACCATCAAACAGTCCCGTTGTTGTTCCTTCAGGCGGATATGTGCTTCCAGCTGTTCCTTACGAGCAACAACTCCAGTTGCTACATAGAGAAATTAATAGAATTCAGCAACAGATGCAACTCACAGGATCACACACGCCATCAGTAGCCCCATTACAAAATCATTTGGGCTCTGACCAGCATTTTACACATCCGGTTGGCATTCCACAGCATACATTCATGCCACCAACTCGTCAATTTCTGAAGAACTTTGAGCCTCCTACATTTTCAGGCAATCGTGAAGAATCGGCGTATGATTTCATACTTAGCCTCAAGCGTTTCCAAAATGGATCACATATCCATGACACAGATATGGTTACGGCTATCATCCCAAACATTTTAACTGGACAAGCGTATTCTTGGTACTTGTCTGAAATAGATCTGCGCCCATTCATTTCATTTTCTGATTTCATTAACTATATAGATTGGGCTACAAGCATGTTTTCAGGATAAAAGTTTTTTTGTTTACTACTCTGGAGCTTATTAAAAGGTATCCATGCCAGGTCATCTATAAACTTAGCTCATCGATTCGTTGCTTTAAAAAATATTTTTAAATCCGTTGATTTGGCCGGCTTCAGTAATTTACCGGCTATATTAATTAGGAGTTCTGATTTATTTTCAAGTTAACTTGTAACTTTGATTTCTCCCAAAAAAATGGTTCGAGAATAGCTGCTGTAGTTTACCGTATCGTGTATTGAGAGCTTACAAGGTACACGTTTTAGTAACTATGAAACATTTGCTAAAAATGTCATGTAGAACTGGTACAGACCTAGTACTTTGTTTATTTTTATTTGGTTTCAAAATTTTACTTAGGAATGCACTAGTTGGGCCGAGCATTGCTTGTCAAAGTGTAACGAAGCACACGCTTTTAAAATCAGGGTTTAGATTTCGAAGAATAAGGTGTATCCCTAACGTATTCTTTTCAAAAATCAATATTAATTATAATTCAAAGAAGATTACTTGCTGATCTCCTGTCCTAGTTATACAAGAGCTATAATCTTCCGTGTCGCAATTGTAGGTTCTACTCAATACGTTCATCGCTGTGAACGATCTTTTACATTTTCAAGGGTATATTTTCTTAATGTTGAAGAGCATTTTCACAACTTCATGATGAATCCCTTTATGCATCCAACAATAAACGGAAAAAATATCTACGTTTCACTATATCTCGTTCACCGCAAACAGCCTTGCGGTTATTGTGTTCGAACCTACATCGTCACTGATTTGCCTTCATAACAGCAAATCCGTTCACATTATGGAACAAGATCCATTCCTTTTATCATACGATGTGCACAGGTAAGATAGTCTTCAGACATTTTTTCGGGTTCTTACGACACTGTCTATCTTCAAAATCGAGGTACAAAAATATGACTAAAATGTGATAATATTGAAGGACTCGTAGAAGTGGTACAATGCAGAAAAAGCCAAAAATATAAAGCTGATGCAGATTTCACTCTTCTCCACGGAAAAAAATATGCCATCACAAGGTTGTCACTAACAAACAAACGTATGGTGTTTTACGCGTGAACACCATTCAGTTTCCAACACTTTGACTTTCTCCGTCCAATTAAAGGGCGCTTTAGTCAATATACATATGCCTTTAATTGTACCATCAGCTAACAATGGAAACTAAGAGGAATGTTAGTATCTCGAGGAAGACGAGATAATGAATGGCAACCGCAGTTCCATTTTCCTCTTGGTATCGTAATGATCCGAGCAACCTAGGTAGATGTTCGAGTGAACAATTTGCAACAAAAATGGCGCTACAATGTTCATGCAAAAGAACGAAACGGTGGAACATTGATGCGGTATACAACTGTGAGAAACTCGAAGAGAAAAGATTCCAAACTAACAAGGTAGCTAGAAAATGATACGCTAGTTTTTTGTTAGGACAACCACAAGGAAAAGTGAAAGAAAGAGGAAGGTAGGATAGCATTAAGTTAATACTTTGCTCATTATTTTGCTGTCTGCTAGCTCCTAACAAGTTCAAACAATAATTAGTTTTTGTAGTCCCACAAGCTCTGTAAATTTTAATCAAGTTTACTCACCGTGAACACACAACGATAACTATAAAGAAAAAGAAAAGCAAGCCAAGCATATGGGAATTCATCATCAAGAAAAGGTTTGTTGACTGAATCAAGTGAATCTCTGCTTAATGGATAAAACGAAAGGTTAGATACCTACATACTTCTTGCACAGATTTATATTGTAAGCCGACGAAAATCGTTCTAAAACTTCCTGTAGATATGTGTTTATTTTTTATAGACCTCCTGTTTTGGATCTGAATTTGTCAAGTTATCCGTTTAGTATGGCTTTTATAGTATGAAAAAAAATTATGGAAAAATTTTGATGTGAAAAGTCAATCAGACCCAGTGTGATATTTTTAAACTGGAAATAATGATTATCAAACGAGGTATTGTATAATTTTGAATTTGCCGGAGCTTCACCGAATTCTCACGTGTTTCCAATTAAAAAATATGACATAAATCCCAAAAATTGCTCATAATAATCATAAAAATTATGTATGTAGTGACTACTTGCATAAACAGTGCTTCACAAAAATTATGGAGGAGAAAAATCGGATTTTCCGCCATTGACAAAATTTGGAATGCTGAATGTGAATACGTACATTTGATGATGTTTATGATAATGTCACATTGTTTCCTTAGAAACTAATGATAGCGCTAAGTAGGATTTAGTATCCCTGAATATTTTTCTAAAAGTCCTTTGTTGATTCATTTCTAAATGAATCAATAAATGATAAATTTTATGTATGCTATAAGCTAGAGACGCCGTCGCTTTTCTGATAGCTGCTCATTGGCGTTTTGAAGTTGTTCTCGGACGAGCAAGCAGAAGGATCCCTCGAATGAGACCAGTGAGATGAATGTGAATGACAGATTCATTTCAATTTTTATCCACTTTCCCTTTGTCCGTATAAAGCTGGAAAAAGTGGAGAATGTGTTGCTAATACAAAGCATCTCGTTTCATTTCGTAAGCGCCCAAGTCGTGAAAATACCGTCATGGTTCAAAACACCCAAGCGTTTCCATTATTCAACTCTCATTTAGGAAAAATATCCTGAGTAGGACGCTTGCCTAACATCTTGAAACTTCACAGCGATTTTAATGAATGTCTACATTTTCTCAAAATGAAATTTGCATAAGTAGAGAGAAAGGCTCAAAAGTGGTATGCATTTGATATTACCATTATAGCTATATATCCCCCATTACCATCACGATTATGAGCGCCATGATGGCTGTTGCTTTTCTCTCACGGTGTATTGTTCCTTCTTCTTTGTTTTTCAAGAACCTTCGTGGAACAAAATAGGAAGCCAGAGAGACAAAAACACAATATCGTTGAAAGGATTTGTTTGTTTGTACATCTCTATGGTATCCCATTTTACATTCCACAAGTAGGCACAGCATGTTCCCTTCCCTTTTGTATTACGCGTGCTTGGAAATTGAGTCACGTCCGTTTGCGTTCCAGCTTAAAATTTTTATCTTTGAAGCTTTTTTCTAGGAATTTTTCGCTGTATTTCAGGCAAAACTTTCCAATAAACTGCAATTATTTCGCAATCCCGATCATGCCAATATGAAAGAGACTTTGTTTTGTCAGGGTGAAAACTGCAATCAAATATCAATCGAAGTATCTTCCTATTTGGGGTTGACAGCTTGCGACAATTTAGCATTTTCGGACAGAGTTTCACTAGAAAATGATTAAGCATTGACATATCTATACAATATAGTGTTTCAAGGTCTCTCTTGTTTCAGTTCGCAGTCTCACAAAAACTTTGACTGTGAAAGATCTGTTTCTGATGCATTACGCCACAGAGAGAAAAGCTGTACTATTTAAAATCTAATTAAGTTCATTACATATAGTTGCAAAAACAGAAAGTTCCTGCCTTCTCCCAAGTCTTTCTTTCCTGCATCAATTATGCATTATGTCGTGGGTACGAGGCTGGCATATTTAGTGAATAGCAAACTTATTCGAGGTCTCGACCACTGTCGATTTGTGCTGGAGAAGGCCCGAAATAGGTTTGTGGAGATGGAAATGGGGTACATCACTAATTACTCAATACATGCGTGGGTGACAGGGTAATATGAGAAAAATTTGGGAACATTACCTCTTCTCTGGTTTACTGGCTTGAGACAGGAATCTCTCGTCTGTCAGTGTAAGGACTAGCGTGTTGCGATTCACAGAGTCTCACTCACTGCACTATTTTCACACAAAAAATGGTTAGGAATGTAAGGAATGAGGAGAGAAAATGCCTTTCGAGGCGAGTTACGAATTTCAGTCGGAATTCCTCACTGTAATTACAAAGACGATGATGCAGCAGTTTTTAAGAGGATGTGTATGCGTCTATTACAATAGTTTATACGAGAAAATCAAATACTATGAGAAATATTTCTGGTTAATTCTAGAAAATGGGGCAAATAAGAGAACGTGATGACCTCACGCTTAATAACAATTGTAATATCCGCCAAAGATGGAAGTAAAAGTGAACACGAACAGTTTTGCACGGCTATTTACGTTCGTGCAATTTCCGGTGATGACGATGATGAAAATCATGATATTGGTAGTTTTTGCACAAACGGAAGTACAGTGTTCTACTTTGTCAGAGATGTTTTCGAAGCGACAATTTTTTTGGTATTTTTTAGCGTTTCAAATTGTCACTGCTTTCCTTTCAGAAAAATAACGAAATTTTCAGCTGATAAAATGGCAAGAATATCAAATATCTATTCAAATGTATCCTTTTCTCACGGTTGTGTGCAACTTCAGTGTGAAATCTCTGGAGAAAATTGTTCAAGGATGATTTTCCATCTCGTTGTGTTACTTTCAAGAAACGGCATCACCAGGTTTCAACAGGCATTTAACTAATCAAAATCACAATTCTTGCTTTTTCAGGTCCCTTGGTTTTCCTATTACTGATTACTTTGTTTTTGTTTTGTTGTTCCATGAACGGAAAGTGGGAACTCTGACAAAACTGTGAATCCTCTCAAAATCTGAGCTTGATTTTCTATTCGTGCGCTGAGTCGTGTAGCACTTTTCTCTGACAGATCTGCGAATTTGTTTTCGAAACAGAGAAAAAGGTAATTTCCGTAAAAGCTATAAATTTATGCGTCGAAGTCAATTTGTCCGAGTACAATAAGAAAATGCACCTGGTACTGACCACAGGGCAAGGAACATTGTTGTCTTTATTGATGAATGTGTTGCTGACATGTCACTTATCTAAAACTTTCTCCACAGCAACGCAAACTAGAGAAAAACAAAACAATACCATCCAAGTAAATGGGATTCCTGGGTGGCTTTTTGCGAAGCCTACATGTGTTCAACAGTAATGTCAGTTTCAATCAATTCTCTGTTGCCGAAAATCTACGGAAAGAGAAAAAAGACTGGTTGCTTCCAAGCTAAGGTGAAAGCCAGGCAAGAGAAGTCGCTACTCATCCGGTGAAAGTTGAGAAGACACTGGGAAAAGCTCAAAGGAACGGAAAGGATGTATTCGTACTGCTGAAGGAGTACAGTTTAGGCGATAGTGGTGGTGAAACTCAAGAGAAGGGAGAAAAAAATGCTCGGTGTGTGTGATATCAAACGAAAACGTACGTCTGCCTAAGGACTTATTTATCAAGAGCAGCTTTTCTTGTTGCACTTTTCACACTCTACTGCATACGTACAATAATAGATTAGGTGACATAGAGAGTGGTGGATGACTAGGAGAGGAAAGTATGACTGGCGAAAAAAAGCATTGCAAAATAATAGAAAATTGGGATTTTTAATAGTTGTAAGACTCGCTTTCTCTTTGCAGGGACCTGGTCGGATAGGAGTATAAAAATTCGATGATGTGGTAGGAGGGAAGGCACTACTGAGAGATTGCTCGTGTTGGGAATTCTCATTGTGAAAAGAGGATTTCCCAGCTGGAATGAAAGCAATTTCTTGTTTTTTCCAGACGAAATTGGCATGGTCAAAGGAGAAAAAATGATTCTGGGTAGTTTAACAAGTTGTGTAACTAACAACCAGTGCTTCCCTATTCGTCTCTAGACACGAGTAAGTACGGAGCTGACAGTAAAAAAAAAGCTCTGTCCACAAATTGCATGTTCTTTGTCACGTATTCGAAAACAAGAGTGTAATTTGAAAAGGCGAGCGACAAAGGCATAAACTGAAGTATCATGAACAGTAATAGTGTTATTAAGCTGGACGCGTGGGATTTGGATTGGTTTTCTCCGGATAGTAGTCTATTATGTACATAGGACAAAGGTATGCGGGTGGTCGACAACCATCAAATTTGATTACGATTAGAAAACTAGAAGAAAGTGCAAACCCAAAAGTTTATTAGCATTATTTTTGGATGGCTCCTCTTTGGTTCTGATTTAAAAGTAGTCACATTGCACATGTTAGACCTCTGATAGTAAATAGAAAAAATTCTCTCAAAACAGCTAAATCTCATCGTGCCCCACTTTACACAAGTGGCTTAAACATTACTGTACCAATTATCTCTCGCTGTTTTAGAAAATCGCCGAATATTTGCTCGGTACTATGCTTTCTCATACAACTCATACTATCCCCATCTGCAGTTACCTTTACTGACAACAATGCTTACCAACTACTTCTGGTTTCCTGTCCTGTTGTTGTACTCTGCAGCTCTACCGTAAGACGGCGTTCTACCCCAGAATTCACCTGAATGTGCTTGTGTGTGCGCACCATCATACCACGCTCAAAAGGCCGTTCTTGACTTCTTGTCCATTTTTTCAAAATTCATGCTTCTTCCCCTTAACAACATTTGCCCTGACAAAAAATAAGGATGATACTAGGATCATTAAGTGCTGCTTCTAGTTTATCTACCGACGTTCAGGCATTTTATCCCATTTGAAAGATTCTTCAATTTCGTTCATTTTGGGATGACAATTCTTTCAACCTGAATCCCATTCATGTGCTCATGTACATGGATGACAGTATTATAATGACGGGTTAGTGAGCAAACCAAGTTATTTCACGTCTCTGAACAAAAAATGCACACACATGAAGGACATGACTTGTTCAACATGAACGTGTAAACCTCGTCAGTAAACACAGTGTCCAATAGCACTATCCCCATGTACTGAACAAATAAACACTGGCGAGCCATATACATATTCACGTACAACCCGCAACATTACCTGTGTGCCTGTGCCCCTCATTTTTTGTCGTTGATCGCGTAGTTACGATAAACAATATTTTGTGAGAACGATGATCAACCTGCGTGATACAGATAAACAGCATATCTTGTCTTTCTATTGAATATTCACAGACAGACCATGTTTTCCCTAGAAGACAGATACAAAATGAACGTTAACGATAACCATGTTTCCCTTCTGCTTATCCTCTCTATGAGTTGATACTCGCATAGCAAAAAATGAAAAATCATAATATTAATACCTACTTATCAACAAAACAAAATAATCAACCTAATGTAGTCATATAACTTGCACAACTGAAAGTTTCATCACTCGCTTTTATGCCATAGACTCACACAAAAGACATTGCAGAGATTACCAACAAAAAAAGGTTTCTTGCGTACAGAAAAACTCGCAAGTTTGGGTGTTCTCTCACTCTTTGAACAGTTTTTTCTCTGCACTGCACACTTAATAGACGACACGGAAAGTAGACACGGATTAAAAAGGTATGACAGGTATCCTTAAGCCTCTCACTCCGAAGACGCGCAACCAGTAGACGCACAGAGGACCTCATGTAAAAAGTACCCATGATCGTTCTGTATAAACTTCTTCGCACTAATACTGCGATATATGGTTTTCGTATGGAAATTTGTCACACTGCAAGTGAGTTTTAAACGTTGTCTTAAATACCTATACAAGTTTTTCCCCCTATACAAGTTAACTTACTGTCGATCTGGACGCTACACTATCCTAAAGAAACTTATCACATCAGTCAAGAAGTGATCTCGATCAATCTCCGGGTTGATTTTAACATTTGAAACGTAGTTAGGTTAATTACCAAGTCAATTAGGATTTAACGAAATTTTAACCGTTTCATTTTTTTGTTCTTTATGCTTTTCAATGTTTCACACCTAAGTCTCCGTTAATGAAAAATAAACTACATAGTTTATTTTTATGAATGGTCAAATTTTCATACAAATACACATCTGTATTTTTGTTAACGAGGTAATATTTTTGAGGAAAAGAATTGTAATTGAATTGTGTCAAATCCCTTTAAAAAAAATACGAAAAGACAGACGCTTCCACAAGCATGGCAAAACTTAATTTCAGTAGCACTGAGTACACCGACAAACCCATTACGATGTTAGTGGCTTAATATTGTGATACATTGTAGTGGAAGCATAAGTTAAAATTTTAAAAAATAAACGAAAGAGTAGTGTATATCGAAAACTAGCTTTTCGAAGTTTTTTTTCACTGCCCCTTTGCTCACTTTTCCAATCATTCATCAAAGACTTTTGTTTTCAAGTTGCTGAAATGCATAGGAAGTATATAGGCTTTGTCCTTCTATTACCTTTGTCTAAGAACCGTGCGTGCATTAGGTGAGAGACTTAAGTATGCATGTCATACCCTTATCAAAAGGGATTATACTTAATCCACGTACAAGTGCACGGTATTTTAAACGCGTGGTCTAATGGTTGCGCAGAGCAATAGGTGAGAGACAATCGCAAGTGTTACAATTTTTTTCTTGTAGGGATTCTCATAAAATTATACTCGCTAGTTAATAATATGATAGATAGGTAAATAGGCTGTGATGTGTCCGTCCTTTTTTTCTTCTTCTTTTTGCCTCCTACCTTTTGCCGTAACTTCTCTGTTGTAGCTGAAGCATACCTTACGAGACTTGTCTAAAATATATTTTTCTACACTGTTGCGTTTTCTGCCTTAGTGCGTACATGCATATATTATAATCTATACTATGTAGTTGTACTTGCTTTGAAAAGACGAGACATAGTTTTGTCCTTCCTTTTTTTATTTAACTTGAGCCATATTCCCTTCTGAAAAATGAATGCGTACCAAGAGAACCACCAACACCGCCACCACTGTCTCATCATTTTTATCACTGAAAAACAGCCATATACCTACTCAAATAAAAACTCACCATTCATTATTTTAGATGCATTCCCTCTGCATAATAACTAGCCTATCCCTTATGCTTTGCCTGTTTTTTTTCGTTGAAAATAAAAATGCAAGTGCTTTGGTTGTTTACTGACAAGCAATAAGATTTTAATATTATACCTTCATCTTGGAAAAAAGAGAGCCAATTATTGTTATTATTTCTCTACAGCAATTTTATTTTTCATGAAAAAAAAACTTTTATCCTCTTCAGAGAGAGCTTTTGTTGTGTGGATAGAGACTTGAATTTTGTTGTGTGTGTGGATAAGTCTAAAGTATTTTTGCTCTGGCTTGTGATTGTGATGTTGCTCGTGATAATAATGATGATGATGGCTTAAAGCTTCCTTCTCTCTTGAAAAAAAGTATTTACCGACAGAAAAAAATGAGATAGACACGACTCTCGTCTATGTACATTTTGTTACACATGTAAAGCATTTTTGTGTGTACGCATAGGAATATGAACAGATATTTTTTGGAGTGCAACAGAAACGAAGAGGATAAACCGTCTGTGTTCACGTTAAAATATATATTTTTTCAGACGATTTTTACATGTTGTATGGATACTAGTGTGCTTCTGCTGGTTTTTCGATTGGGAATTTAGGAAGCAGACAGGCACCAGCCAGCCAGTCAAGTAAAAAAACGAGCCACACCATGAAAATAATATCATCTATCACTACCAGCATCACACTTTATCGTCATCTCAAGTAGAAAAATAGAGAGAGAGACAGAATATTAAAATATTTAAAGTGTGTGTTCTATGTGTTGTCGTGAATGTGGCTAGTAAAAATATTAAAATAGTTGTATTAGCATATTAGAATAATAATATTTTATAGACAAAAATGTGCATTTTTTATTCAAAGTCTCACCACAATCGTCTGTTGATATATGCAAACTAAGTAAATAAAAACAAGTCTATCAATGAAAGAATTATTTTGAGGATGAACGGCGAGTGAAAAGTTAACCTGGAGCGTAAATAAAAACAGCGTCACAGTTATTTTGTGATCAATGATGAAAACTGTATGGCGTCTACTTAACAATCCATGGGATCGTGAATATTAAGATGGACTGCTTATCGATTAACCGGTGGAATATCTTGGAAAAGAAGCAGCAGATAAGCAAAAGCTCATAATGAGTAAGATCGCATAAAGTACGCAAATGAATGAGTTCATATCAATTAAGTGCTACCTGTTATCGCAGCTGGTTAGTTATATAGTTAACGGAATATTACAAAAAAACGTCGCCGAATGGAATTATCAAAGATGAGACAAATTGGAGTACTCGTGTGCTAACCGCAGGTGGAAAAGCAGTCAATGTTGTAGTGTGCATACTAAAGTGATTTAATACTCCATGTTGACAAGACACCAAAACCGTGTCACAATGAAGGTGGAAGTCAAAGCTGGTTGGAAACGGTCTCGTTGAGCATTTGGCCATAACAGGCGCCCATTAAAACGTGAGTGCTTTACACTAAAAATCTATTTTAATTGGCAATTCCCCATTAATTGATTGTAATTGATAGGCCAAAGTTATTCCATACAATCAAATATTTTGTATGTTTAGATAGAGGCTTTACATGGTAGATTAGTTTGTACACAAGATTAACATTTTTTTTAATCTCTATCCAAAGAAGAAAAAAACATTTTGTAGGCCAGTCTACTGGGTTGTTCCAACAAAAAAATCTCAAAGTAAATTGAGCCATTTTTGGCAATGATCCTAGTATGTTGGCTATGATGACGATAGACTGATAACAGTATAGCGCATTCGGAAACGCTGGTTTGACGGTGTGCGTCATCCATCCATGTCCTAAAAATTCAATCTAGTTCATTGGAAATTTAAATAAAGGGAAAATCAAACCAAAGTAATATTTTGGTTTAAAATATGTTTTTGTTTAACAGATAGAAAGACACATTGTCCATTCTGTAAAGGAGATCTCCATCACGGAACCAAATCCAGGGTATCGTCTGAACATATGCGATGAACTCGTTAATAATCTTCTTTTCTCGTTTTTCGACGCGTCGGTGCAAACTTGACTAGGATGATATCACTCTCACATATCAGTATCGTCTGTAACCTTTTGTTTGCGGAATAGATAAATGTTTGGTTTATCCTGTGAGGACACAACTAATAACGATATCAGCTTGCTTCCAGTATGACTTCTTTTGTGAGACACTCGAAGCCTACACGGAGTGTTTGGAGACAGTTTCGAAATGGATTCCGAGTGTGATTTGTAAGAAAATGATACATATCTGGAAGTAATCAACGGAAAAAATGTCAGTGATATGTTCGCTCGCAACGTGTTACGTGTAGATCGTGAAGTTGTGTACGTGTAAAACATTCGTTCTGCATATCAGTAACCAATTTCCAAGTAGGATAGGCTACTAGCAATTTTCGGGAAACGCTGTTGTAGTTGGTAGTTTGAAAATATATAATTCATGGAGAAGGGAAACATTCTCAACAACTTAACGTAGCTTAGAGAGAAAAACACTACTATGGTACATTGTCACTTGAATGTGTCCGTGACATAGGAACACGACAGAGGGACAACCGTTCAACAGTAATTTTCGTCACAATTTTCCCTCTTACTTTGATTACACTGTACCCCTGCCACTTTGCCACAAGGAGGACACAACAAACCAGTCATATAATGTCTGTGATTCCTCCAAATAGCAACAATGGAAACAATGGTCGAAGGAGTAGTGGAAACAATAACAACCAGGCGTGCAAAATTCGGGTTACCAGTAAGTTTCCTTTTCCTAAACATCAGTTTCATTTTCATATTTTACTAGTTTAGTGTGCCATCCTGGTTTCATTTTTTACAACAATTTGACACTCTAGTTAAGACATTGTTCGGCGTATAAAAACAAAGCCATTGTTATCTTCGCATTTAAATAGACGAATTTCACACAGGGGATAAAAATATTGTGACAGATTTTGTACGTAAAAGGAGCTCGTTGAACGGATGCTATAGCGTGACGTGAGGACTATAACAAAATGCTAATGACGACGGTATAACACAAAACCATTGACTTAGATTTTTTCCGCTGTGATACCTAAATTAAGATCATTCACTCACGTACTCAAATTCTTATGCATCCCAGTTGATGATGATGACAATGCAACAATCAAAGTTAAACGTTTTTACATGTTAAACTACAAAAAAACTCTAGTTGGAAATTTGGCATGCCAACCGATCTGTTGCGACGTATGTATATCAGCCATGCTTCATCTTTTTCTCACAATTGTGTCTCATCTCACAAACAAACTTTGATTGCTTGTTTTTTTACAGTGGATGAATATTTTTGTGTGTAAAACACTGATAGCTTCGGTACAGCAAGTTTTATTAATTTTGTTTGTGCTGTTGTGATAGTGATAACCATGTCGGCTATCTGTCATTTATCGGCCTCGCCAATGAGTCTGTGGTTGCCCAGGCAAAAATTAAATTACATATGAAAGCACTTTATAATGTGTGTAGATCACGACAACTTTGTTTTTATGACAATGTAGATTATAAATTTACTTTTTTTGCATTGTAAAACTTCCATAAGCTCAATTCAACTTCATTCCGCTTATCCCTTGTTGATAATGTTTTACAGTCATTTCCCTCCGTCTAAGTCAGTTCGTCGAACTTTTTTTTTTAACTAGAAAGTTGAACAAGGACTACCGTCGCGTAGACGAAAAATATATCCCTCGCCTTTTTTTGTATATGAAAGTTTTCGTCACTTGACTGGAGAGATATATATTTGAAAGGGTGGATGACAATTTACCAAGTTGTGATGTCGATCTGCACAGCTTGTAAAAGCGTGCAACGCATTTTGTCAAATCACGCACTACTGCGCAAAACTCTTTTGTTCGTGAATTCACACGATCATTACTTCGGATAAATCATTTAAGTTTCTTTCTCCTCCTATGAATGACCATTAAGACGGATTAAAAATTGTGTTGTGTAAATCACATGTAGTTTTCACGAGTCAAAGGTTTAGCCGAAGGGAATAAATGTAAACCGTTTTTTATGTAAAAGAAAGAATTGATGTTGCTGTTAAATTTAACAAGGCAGGCACAATACTGGTTTGAAAATTTGAGCGTGTTTTCTTAACAAAGATGAATGGCATTATCAGTTAACTTTTAAAGTGTTCTCTCTATATTTTTTTCACAGTTTAAGTCCATTTTTGTTATTGATGGTATAAAAACGTAATTGGTAGGATTTCAGTTAACAAGTTTCTCATTTAGAAGATTTACTCGTACAGTTATTAAAACAATAAATAAAATTTTATAGGAGAAGAAACGCTCAGCAGTAGCGTGCCAATAGATTTTAGAAAAAAATGAAAACTGTAAATGCTTGGAATTACACTTGCTTTTAGAAATATGTACTTTTCTTTATCATTTATAAAATCATCAAAATTAGGCATATCTTAGTCAGTAGAAATCAAGATCCTTCAATTTTTATAATTGTTTACGTTTTAAAAGTGTTTATTGTTTTTTTCTTTGGTTAGGCGTGTTTTGATTTCTTTCACTTTGCAAGTACTATAGTGTTCTTGAATCCAATTTCATGTCATGACGTATTGTTTATGTTTTGACAAACTATTCAATCATTTTTTGCCGGATGCATAGTGCACTGCACTGACGTTTGTGTTGCTGACAGGCATCAGTTTTCCGGCGACATTGCGCATTTCTCTTGCTACAACTTGCAACAACAAAAATAAATCATCTTGACTTTTGTTTACGTTTTAATTATTCGAGATAGATATGCTGTGCACTGCAGAGTACAAGAATGTTCACCTCTGTGTGACCAATCAGTCCTTCAATCAGGTAATCTAATTAGACCATTGCATCCGTTCAAGTTCTGTTTTTTTTTTCATCACACCGGAAATGAAAGTATGAACTTTTCGTAATTTGCAAAAAATATATTCGTTAAAGCTTGCAGCGTACACAATTGTGTTACGTAAAATAATATCCTCTTTAAAGCAAAACATGGCCCATGTTGTCAGTTACAATATCTGCAGAGAGCATGTGTACTTAATGAAATGATCTTTGTTATAAATTGCACCAATAATCTTATCTGCATTCTAATTCAGGTATTATCAGCAGAGTTATCGTGCACTCGCGATTTGCTAAATTTAACAAACTTCTTAAATTAGCCGCTCACGTGTTAGTCCACCTGTGAATAATATTGGCTATTGTTATCTGCATCGCTCCTTTTAAAGGAGATTTCAAATTTCAGGCTAACAAAATTAACACCTGGCCAGTGGCTCTCCACCTTTGTAAGGGTTCAGTCTTATTCAGTACAATGCTGTTAATCAACATATCACAGTTTTTATTTGTTTAGCAGAGCTTGATAAAAAATAGTAGATGGCAAAAAAGGCAGTTTGTTGTACAGTGCAAATTTAATTATGCCTTGAGCTCATCGAGTACAATGCACGTAAACCATGGCGTATTATTACTCGTGTTGCATCAACCTCATGTCAGTACGCTCGAGAATTGCCATTCTGATCATGCATACGTACGGATAATGGATAAGCCAGAGCTAGCAAAAATTGAGCAATTTACGAGTGTCATGCTTAGCTTAGCTTGACCGCTACCACCATCTGCTCGCCACATCCCCACAAGTCTTCCCCCCTAATAACATTCAATCAGATTTTTTCTAGCTAGGATTAGCATAATTCTTTGTAATCATTGCAAATGAGCTATCAGTGCCATACCTAAGATAACTTGGTGCGAATGATTTTTATTTTCAATTCATATGCCAATAATCAACATAAATTTTTCACCACTTTCTGGCTCCAACAGTCATTCATTGACCACATCGATTATCAACTCGCAGAATTTGTAATTTATTTATTTTTTCTTGAGAAAAAGAATCCAAGATGATTAACTGTCGGAGAATTATATTTGCTTTAATCGTGAACATGCAACACGCAGTGTGATGCTCCCTCACAGTGGCACACCGTCTGGGAATGCGCATCTTATCAATGTTGCAAATACCGTCATCAAACAAACAATGACAAAACTAGCTTGTTGAACTTAAACTTGCTCTTTTTTTTGCTAACAATCGACAATGGCTGTTCAGTCATTTTTCTTATGTAGTTTTTGATCTCTCCAATAGAGAAAAGTCGACTGACCACTGCTTCAAGCTATAACACACAGAACACAATTATCCTTATTTTGTTCGAAATATGATATACAGCCCGAGCCTTGATACAGAGGGGGTATATTGGGTATATGAATATGATGCCCACATTTTGTTTAGTCCACCAGGTGCAAACAGGTAATCGAAAGAAAAAGAAGTAGAGACCAGGCCAAAACCACATGAGCTATCATCATCCTCTCCTTTTTTTCATCCTTCGTTTCATGTTTTTTTATATCAGAATGAGCACAAGACTGACTTTTTTAAGGATGCAGATGGTAGGGCTCTCGCGTGTAATTATTTACCAGGCCACACGGACCAATATCACAATGCTTCATTTTGAAATGGTAACAGACGGGAAAAATAAAATAGACAGAAGCAACCAGGTCTCTGATGGGGAGAGTCAGTAGCATTAAATTAGTTGCATGTTACCTCATGCAATGCATTTATCAAGTTAAGGTTGAGTTAATAACGTTTCCTGTTTCCTTCTCCGAGAAAACCATTGAACTTGTGTGGAAAAGGCGAGCTCTGTCTGATAATGGTCACAAAAAAAAATTTGCTACAGTGTAAGTGTAACGAAACTGTATATAATTCAATTCAAAACTCTTCCTCTCTCCTCTTCAGTTATTTCTTGAATGGGGAGACAGGCAGCTGTCGACTGTCGACAATTCCGCGTAATTACTAACACCAGCATTTGTACAACTAAAATATGTATCAAACATGTAGTTTACCTCCTGAAGAAAGAAATGTTGGACGAGTGTGATTAGAGAAAATTATTCCATCAAAAACATATTCATATCGCTATTTCGTTTTATGGCGAGCTAAAAGTCAGTCGACCAGGAGTGAGGGCTACGTGGAAGGAAGAAAAAGGTGTGTTGAAAGTTTGCATAACTTTTTTTTTTGATAATTTCACGGATAAAATTATTATCAAACATCCTGTGAAGTAAAAAATGTGTGCATTTGAATGAAACGACGATGACACGCGGAAAGGAAATTATTAAAGGGGCTCCCACCTCGATCTGTTTGGCCACACGAGAATTCCTCATGGAACTTTAAAAAGGAAAAAGTTTTTAGTGTGCCATTTCCTGTCGTGTTTTGTGTTTGGAGTTATGTCGTTGTCAGTGAAAGAAGACATGTAAAATGTGATTTACTTGATTGCTTCATGATTGCTTTTCGTTAATAATTTCCCGCTTGGAAACACAGGACAGTAGTTCAGTCTTGTTTTCTTTCGTGATTCATTCGCACTAGATAGTTTTGTGTTGTCATCGTTGTTAGTTTTGTCAGGAACGTTGTTGCATTACACACGAACAGTTTTGTTACGTGGATTTTGTGTGCCAACTGCAAAACGTGTTTCAAATGTTTAATGAAAACCACTCAAAGAGCTTTTATTCAATATGAAAAAAGTCGTTCTAATTTACTCAGGTGGCTGTTTCTGTTGAGTGTTGGAGAAATAGGTTGTCTGTGTCCGACTCCCCTATATAATATCAATTAAAGTGCGGTTAGATATATGCTCTTGTATGTGTGCGTGCGTGCAAATACATTTTTTTACATGCTTCATAACAATTCTGAAATCAGTCCCAAGATACAAAGGAAGGTCCTCCACCCCCAACTATAAACGTTTCTCTATAGTATAATTGCCTATTGTACTAATTTTTTGTTTCATTCGTCATTTTTCCAAGTACCGTCACCAGCCAAACCCTTTAAACTTGACCCGCAACCATCATTTTAAGATATGCCCGTAAATTCTATAGCGTTTGTTCAATCAACTGTAAAAATGTCAGTCTTGTACCTTGAGAAAATCACATCGAAAAGGATTTTAAAAGTCTTATTATTCCGACATAAAAGCATTTTAAAAAAGGAAAAAAAAATTCTTCATTTTTTCTGCTAAAACCACAACGGGAAGCGTTTTGATATCAAAGTTGGCAAGCCTGTTATAATGCTTTCACACCTCATTAAAATTTACAATACTTTTTCTTGCTCCCTCCAAAAAAGATCCTTTGACTACACTCATATTAAATTTAACTTGCTTTTAACTTTGTAAGCTCTGCTATTATTACAAAGTCAAAGGAACGTTCATGAGCACACCTGTACATCAAAAAAGGCATTCGGAACGTAGGTTAGGTCCATTAATATAAGATTCTTTTTAAGCTGTGCACTTTTTATTCTCTCTTCATAATACCCAGTTTTCAAAAGCTGCACAATAAAGTACCCAAGACAAGTACTGAACTGCGAGGACGAAATGCACTCTATAGCCCGCATCTACGTACTACTGTCACCTCATCGCCGTCAGTCGAAAAACATGATTATGATTAGTCTGCACATGAACAATAATATACATAGAAAACCGCATTTAATCCGGCGACAATACCCATACCGTACTGGTTACTTTTTTTGCATTAAAGTACCTGCTAACTGAATAAAAATGGGTTTATGGCAGTCCACCTTGTGGTTTAATGTTCAAAGCCTAGTCCTTTGGAGATTAACAATCATTTTGTAAAACCCACACACAATCGTTCAAAATACACGAAGCGGCCTAGCTTTTGCTCAGGTTAATGTAATCAATACTGACTTGGAGATGTATATATGCAATGATTAAAAATTATTGCCGTGTTATTACTACGTTGACTCATGAAAAATCTGCAGTTATAACTCTTTAATAGATTTTTTTCCTTGGGAAGAGGATATGAAAAGAATGTAAAAAAAATATATCATACCGTTTCGCCAGAAGATTGAAAAGCATGTAACAAGCAATAGGTTGGCGAACAGTAAGACGGTTGTTAAAAAATGATAATTGTAGTGTAGCCAAAGTATAAAATAGTATATAGATAAAAAAAATAGTGTTTTAATAGGTACTGTCGAGGGAAAAGGAGGCGACGGTGAGAAAATAAAATGTGTGATGGCATTTCCTTCTAAAAAAACTCTGGTATTTGCAGAAGAAACGTGCACTTGCCATAAAAAATCCCGTCTGTATTAGGTATATTTCAGTAGTGAATAGAGCCCAGACGCATACATGCGTTCCGCTTGTTATACGGTGCAAAAACCATTTTAGGATTTTTTTAGGTACCAGACCAGACCGAAAACTGATTGTCACATGAAGAAAAAAATGGTATATATACTGCCGTGCGCACACACACAAGCAAACATTTACAAATAACCTTTCACTAATGACAGGTGTGACAGAGCGAGAGGGAGAAAACTGAAAAGTGAAGCCAGAATAATAAAAAAGATTTCATCGTGTAAAGAAGAGTTGTAATTGAAGTTGGAGTGAAAAAATTTTTAGAGGACTAAACTGCAGTAAAATCATTTACTGTGGTTTGTTTGAGAGTATAATCGCTAATCAGTTTTTTGATTGGCTTTTATGATAACTCATCTTTTGGTGCTTATTGTGCAAGTGCAATAATATGCTGATTTGGGCATACTTTTAGAGTATGCAACGATAACACCGACTACTGTTGAAGTTAATTTAAAAGGATAGGATAAATTCATGAGACTGTCAACTGTTGGGCCAGAGAGAGAGAGGGAGAGTGATGTGAGAGGAGCGTTTTTTACTGATTTTCCACAAGGCCAGACTGAGAGTTTAGTTTTCGAAGATCTCAAATGAAGAGTGTTTAAAATGCAAATTTTATTTAAGCCAAGAATTAGCACTATTATAAGCTGGTAAAATATACTAGCGGGTGCTGTTGCTAATTAGATTTCTTTATGATCTCCTTCTACCTGAGACGCGTTGGTAAAGACGTGACTAATTTTTCTACACACGCGTGTGTTCTTAATTTAAAAGGATGCTCGAAAGGAATTCGAGAGAGGAATGACTGGGTTGGGTGTTAAGATGACTGAGTGATGTGTGTAGATCTTTTTTAGTTATGATTGTGGTAGTTTCCAGATAACATGTCTCAATGATTTCGTGGGATCCGGCTATATGACGAAAGCACCGTTACACACACAAAAGTTGTATGATTAGTTTGTGTGATTGTGCAAAGAAAAAACGTTTTTGACAAAGTTGACTAATATTATTTTGGGGGCGTAGGTGTTGTTACGAGAGAAAAAAAGGATGTGAGATCGTGTAAACGAAAATGTGACAAATTTGAGATAAACGCGTGAGATGTTAGAGATTAGATCAAGACAGAAAATTTGTCGTGTAAAACATTGGTGTGAATGACATTTTTGGTGTAAGAAAAAATTAAAAGTTGTTGGTGGTTCAATAGTTAAACTGTGAAGATAACAATGGCTTGCTTAAAAATGAACGAAATTAGCTGTTTACAAACGCTGTCTATGAAACTGCAAGGGTCCGGCACATCCAATATAAAGCCAATCAAACCTAAATATTTTTGCATTCGTGTTTCAGTTTTTGGAGCAAAGAGCCTCGTCAAGAAGGACTTTTTCCGTAAGTTAAAGATAAGCATTAATATTTAAGAGTGAAAAATATGGATAAAATTTGAATGGAAAGTCCAAAAATAATTTTTGATTATTTTTTAAAAACATTCTAGGCCTTCCTGATCCATACGCGAAAATTAGCGTAGACGGAACGAATCAAACCTTCTCCACTGAGCCATGCAAGGCAACGCTCCACCCAACATGGAATCAATACTTTGACCTTTACTTGACCCGTACCGACTCCATTACGATAAGTATATGGAATCACAAAAAGTTGCACAAAGAGCAACACTCTGGCTTTTTAGGATGTGTTCATATTGTTGGGAAAGCGGTGCAAAGGCTACGAGACGCTGGGCGTAAGTGGATCATTCATTTTTTTATGACAAATTCTTTGATTAATTTTGATGGACTAGACTTTTTAAAAACACATTTTTTTGTTCTTCTCAACAGCGCAACTAATTAGTCTATGCAAAGCGAGTCCCACCGACCAAGATGTCGTACGAGGTCAAATCGCCGTTAGCCTCATGTCCCGCGATGTCCACACTGCAGGAGGAAGTGACCG
This sequence comes from Akabosia matsudoensis, assembly GCA_019593645.1. Taxonomy (NCBI): domain Eukaryota; kingdom Metazoa; phylum Arthropoda; class Collembola; order Entomobryomorpha; family Paronellidae; genus Akabosia; species Akabosia matsudoensis. Next base: position 41,031 of record VICI01000064.1, on the reverse strand, counting down.
TTTACCTCCTACAGCAGTGGTGGATCGCATGGGAAACGTTTCCTGTATTGGTGCAATCGAAAGTCCCCTACCGTCAACCTCGCTTCTTCCGATCACAAACAACAGTCCTATTACCCAGTCGCAACCTAAACCCTTAACGCAGCACACAAATACCCCAGGAAGTGGTCAACTTCCGGCGCAGTCCCAGTCGCAACCCAACCCACCGCAGAACCACTTAATATCTACTGAAGTTAATAGTCCACATCAGAGAAATCCTGTATCGGTGGGGGGTTCCCAGCCAGTAGTCACTTCTTCTTCGTCATCCTCATCGTCGCAACCGCCACATCATCCTCGTCGTTCCAAAGTCGGCAAAAGATCTACTAATACTCAGCATAATCTCGTCAATGCCTGTGTGGGACTCCCAGAAGGTTACGAAACTCGAATTACAGAGCAAGGTCAAGTGTATTTTTATCATGTTGGTACTGGAACGTCATCCTGGTATCATCCTGGAGTCCCCAAAGAACTAACCCAAGGTCAGAATGCTGGAACACTGCCCCCAGGTTGGGAGCAACGCAGCACACCCTCTGGAAAACCATATTTCGTTGACCACAACAGTCGTACCACGCATTTTACTGATCCGAGACTGATACGCGGCTTGTCGGTGCACTCTGGGGTGCTTGCAACACTTCCTAGAGGTGGACAAGGATCGCCTCCGATACTTCCTAGCGGCCAAATATCGTCGTCCTCTCGCCATAACTCTTCGGCATCAGCAACAGTTGCTCCATCCGGACAGCCGCAGCCGAGCAGCAGGAGTAGTCGTAATAGTCGCCGTGATCATCCCCAGCCAATCCACCACGTAAACGATGCATCTTCTCCGACGTCATCTTCCTCGTCACCATCTTCTTCTTCTGTGAACAATAATGCAAGTAGCCATCAACCTTCGTCAAGGCATCACCGTGAGCGTGATAGGGATCGTCACATGGGCTCGTCCACGGCCCATCATCAAGTGCCAGTACCCGTTAGCGTCACCGTCAATGACCCTATTTCCGTTTCCAACAGTGTCCACACGGAGCGAGCCTCCACAGGAATGGTGGAAATGCTGCCCAAGTATAAACGAGACTTGAACGCCAAAATCAAAGCGCTTCGAATGGAGCTTCAACTTCTCCAACCTCGCAACGGTCACTGCAGAATTGAGGTTACAAGGAAGGAAATCTTCGAGCAAAGTTACAGACAAGTGCTCAAGCTCCGTGTGAAAGATCTGAGAAAACGGCTAATGGTCAAGTTTAAAGGGGAAGAGGGCCTGGACTACGGTGGAATTGCGAGGGAATGGCTGCATCTGTTGAGTCATGAAATGCTGAATCCAAGCTATGGCTTGTTTCAGTATTCGCATGAGAACCAGTGTTGCGTGCAGATTAACCCAGACTCAGGCGTGAATCCGGTGAGAACCAAGCCATTCAAAATAGCCAAGATTAACTAGCACGAGGTTTACATGTTTGGTTTTCTTTCTTTCTTTCAGGACCACTTGTCATACTTTCAGTTTGTGGGTCGCGTCCTAGGCCTGGCAGTCTTTCATGGTCATCACATTGACGGGAGTTTTACACTACCGTTTTATAAAAGTCTGCTCAGCAAGTCAATAACTCTGACTGACATTCAGGCAGTGGATCCAGATCTTCACCGGAGTTTGACGTGGATACTGTAAGTAGTTCAAATAATCTTAGTTTAATTACAAAATTAACCTGGCTTCTTTTCCAATTACCTACTTTCATTTTTTTCTTCCCACAGGCATAATGACATCACAGGTGTAATTGACTCCGTGTTTTGCGTGGAGCGAGAAAGCTATGGGGTAATTCAATCTAAAGAGTTAAAACCAGGGGGTAGAGATATTGCCGTCACGGAAAAGAACAAGGAAGAATACGTAAAGTAAGTTCTCACAATTTTAGGTCCAACTTCGTAATTTGGAAAAGTGAGCATTTCGTCCTAATTTATATTTTTTTTTGTGTAGGTTATACGTAAATTATCGGTTCATGAGGGGTATTGAGCAGCAATTTTTCGCCCTACAAAAAGGCTTTTATGAAGTGGTTCCTGCCAACTTGCTCAAAATGTTTGACGAGAAGGAGCTCGAACTGATTATCGGAGGAATCGGAAAGATTGACATTGAAGACTGGAAATCGAATACGAAATTGAAGGTATGTCTATACATTCATCCTAAAAAGAAAGTTGTCATTCTTTGTAGAGAAGCAAGTCTTATAATGAAATATGTTTTTTTTCTCCCTACAGGCTTGTGGACCAATGGACAGGATTCCCATTTGGTTCTGGGAAATCGTCGAGTCCTACGATGAAGAAATGAGAGCTCGTCTCCTCCAGTTCGTCACCGGATCCAGTCGAGTGCCCATTCAAGGGTTTAAGAATCTTCAAGGCTCCACTGGAGCTGGAACACCTCGCTTGTTCACCATTCACCTGGTGGACGCGCCTTCTTCCAATCTGCCAAAGTCACACACCTGCTTCAACCGTATTGATATTCCCAACTATGAAAGTAAAGAAAAGTTTTACGAAAAGCTCACCAAGGCTGTTGAGGAAACATGCGGATTTAGTGTGGAGTAGAGTGTTATCTAATTAATTTTTTCCTCTTTTTTTTGTACTGATGATCATGCGTTTTTAAAATGAAAAGAAAAAAAAGTCAAGTCATAATTTTATAATTTTAAACACAGACAATACACGATATTAAAACATACATATCCTTTTATCTTTTCTTACGTAAAGGAAAAGAAAAAGCTAAGAATAATAAAAACAAGTGAGAAAAAAACTAAATTGAAAGTGTGTAGCAATAAGAAAGAAAGCGGAGAAAAACAGTAACTTGCAACACAAGAAACTTTACTTTTTCTTCCTATCTAAAATATCATTTGCAATGGACGATATATCAGACTGACATCATTATTTTCATTGTTTCGTTTTTTTCTCTCTTCAGAGTGATACATCAACTATCAACGTTGTTTAGAAAACCTTTAAAACATAAACTTACCAAAGTTAACGTAACATATCCGTTAGAGATTTTTTCACAGCAAAAAATAAAAATATTTCATAAAAAACTGACACCGGAGAAAAAAAGATCTGCCTCGGCTGCATTGTAGGAGATAAGTGACGATGATAAGATGACAAATAAACTGATCAAGTTTTTTCTTCTCTTGTTTTCGCGGAATATTAAAAAAAGTACATAAATACTCGTTTTTGATTGATTGTTTTACGGTTGGTTGTACTAGTTTTTTGTGAAAAGGATAAAATATTAAAGTTTAAATCATAAGTTTCATAATAAGACCTACTTCTTTAATCAAAGGCACTGTAGTCGTGTATTAAGTTTAGAATTTTTAAACTATTTTATTTATTTATTAACTGAGCAAAAAAAAGTAATGGTATTTGTTTGAAAATGTTGTTTAAACAAAAACCAAAAAAGCATAAATACGAGAAACGTTAAAAAATAAAGCAAAAGAAGCGTTTTGTGACGAATTATAAAGCAAATTTGTTGTCGGGATTTTCGTTGTTTTTTCGCATTGACAATTGACAATGATTCTCATACATCAATATCATATCAAAATTCGGTTCGAGTTTTCGCAATACTTTCGCGCCCATGAAAAATTGTTGTTTTTTGTGTTTTTCGGGTCGAGTATTTCAAAAAATCATTAAAAAAGATAAAATACTCAAAATGAGAAAATGCAAAAACTCGAGTGCATTCTGGATAAATTATTTATTTTGAAGCGAAAATCGATTCGAATGCACACGTGAAAGATGAAAAAGGTCAGAATTTTCATGAAACTGAGACTGTATTGCAGTATGACGCGTCCGAGTGCAGAGAAAAAAAAAAGCTTAGGCATAGGCATACAAGATGGTCGTGTAAATATCCATAATGTTAATATTGGGTACAAACATGTACAGTACTTTCATGTGCATAAAAGAACGTACTGCAGAAGCAAGAAGCTGTCGGATAAAAAAAAGGTTAAACTTTTAGTACATTGCTTTTCAAACAAGAAAAACATGTGAAAGAATGAGCAGAGTACTGAGTACCTTGTGATATGAAAATACTATTTTTTCGGCATTTTTTGAAAAAAGTAAAGCTTGGCCAAGTAGACAAGCAAGGTAGGGTGAAGGGAGGAAATACTTTTAGTTGAAATTGTGAGTGAATACGGTTTGGAACAAGGTAAGGTTGAAAATAATTAAAAGTTGTGTTAGTAAAATTTAAAACATTTAGAAAGAGTTGATTATTTGCTTTTATAAATTGATTGGGGGTTGGATGTTGGATTTGATTGGAATGTGGTTTGAAGGGAAAAGGTGGAAAATTGGGGCGTGGATGAATGAATAAAGATGGACTTTTCATTGATATTGAGTAGTAGAGGAAATTAAGTTGATTTTTCGTTATGTTATCTTCTTTGATAGACGAATAAATTTCTTGTGCGTTGAGACTGGAAGTACCAGCAATGGGGGATTCACAACCAAATATATCTAGCACGGCGTTCGCCGATGCTTTGGCCAGGGCAAGACAGGTAAACCTAATCAAAATTTCCTTTCACGTCTGTTTTGTAAATAAGAATTTCATTTCAAGAAGTGTTAACGAAAAATGGCTATTATTGTCTTTTCAGCTTGCTGCCAAGTTAAGTGGAGGAGCTGCTACGTCACCACCTCCGGTTATGCCATCGCTCCCAATGAAGAGAAGCGCTGATGAGTTTGGAGGAGGAGGTAATATTTCACTGCGCTTATAATATTCTTATTTGGCTATAATTTTTGGTATCAGTAGTACGGAAGAATTTATAATAATACTTGAAACAGTTAATGCCGTTTCAATGAAAATGCTTCCAAAATTAAATAGATAATATCACGACGGTTCGCTAACACCATTTTATGCATCATAAATGGCGTTTGATAGTAGACTTCGTGACAGTTAAAGCGTGTTTAATCCGAAGATAAAGAATCTTGAAGCATTGACTCAGGTTTAATTAAAATCTTACTTTTTATTCTTTGCAGAGCCCGATAAAAAGCGAATGGCTGCTTTGAATGATCCGTTTGGAGCGCAATTAGCGGCTATGAAAGGCAGTGGCGGTGGACCTCCTTCTTCTCTTGGTGGTGGAGGAGGTGGGCTTGGCTCCATGGGTGGTGGCGGTGGTAGCGGAGGTTCCTCTGGTTTCCAGTTCCCTGTAGGATTAGGAATCACTGGCACGGGTAAAGCATGCACGGAAGAAGTTCGCATCCCTGATGGACTAGTTGGCCTAATAATTGGACGAGGAGGTGAACAAGTGTCACGTATCCAAGCGGAGACTGGGTGCAAAGTTCAGGTGGCTCCTGACAGTGGTAGTGGAAAAGACAGACCTTGCTACCTTCAAGGGACAAAAGACTCTATTCTACGTGCCAAGGACCTCATAATGGAAATAGTTAGCTCGAAGAGTCATGAAGTTGGTAGACCAAGTGCTGGCAATGGTCCTGCTCCACCGAAGCCTACTAACGGCCAGTCATCTGTTGAAATGATCATCCCAGGCGCAAAGGTCGGCTTAGTTATCGGAAAAGGAGGAGAGACAATACGATCCCTGCAGGATAAATCCGGCACGAAAATGTACATTTTACAAGACAACATGTTTGAAGAATGCGACAAGCCTTTGAGAATCGTTGGTGATCCAGATCTGGTCGAACACGCGAGACAACTTGTTATTGACCTTATTAACGAGTCTCCACCTAAGCCAGATTTTGTGAAAGGGGGCAAAGGAGAGTACGGAGGTGGACCTGGAATGGGAGGAGGTGATAACGGTGGAGGAGGCGGTAGTGGCCTAGGACGCCCAGGCTTAGGTTTTGGCTCTAGTGGGGGAATGGAATCCAAGGCAGGGCTAGAAACAATGAGGTTCCCTGTTCCTAAAATATCGGTAGGGCTGATTATTGGTAAAGGCGGCGAGATGATAAAAAGAATTCAAATGGAAACGGGAGCTAAAGTTCAGTTTGATCCAATCAACTCGAACTTGGGTGATATGGACGAGCAACTAGCCATCATTACTGGAAAGCCTGACCAATTAAGGCAAGCGCAACTTAGAATAGAAGAGCTTGTGGAAACGGCTCTACACGGGGGAAAGGATGGCCAAGGAGATAGGGGTGGTCCTGGTGGTGGACGTGGAGGGGGTGGTATGGGTAGACATGGTGGTGGAGGAGGCCATGGTGGAGATTCGTGGGGCGGCCCTGGTGGCGGTGGTGGTCATAACAGACCAAGAGATTATGAGGAAGAGCGTCTTCCAGTTCCAGTTGGCAGAGTTGGAATGGTGATTGGAAAAGGAGGGGAAACCATTCGCGCTATTAATCAACAGTCTGGGGCACATTGTGAGATTGACAGAAATGGACCACAGGATGGACCTGAGCGAGTGTTCCTTATCAAAGGCAACCGTCAGCAGATTGAGCATGCTAAAGAATTGATAACTGAAAAAGTCAATACTCTCCCACCTAAAGGAAAAGGAGGTCGTGGAGGTGGTCATCATGGAGGAGGCGATCCTTATAATCAGAATTCAGGATGGGGTCAATACAACCAACAGGGCGGAAACTGGGGCCAACAAAACCAGGATCCGTCCAAATCTGCTGATCCATCCGCTCAATGGGCTGCATATTATGCTCAGTATTACGGTCAAGCGCAGGCTGCAGCCGCAGGTGGGGCACCAGCTGCGCCAGGTGCTACAGCTGCTTCCGGTCAATCAAGCGCTGACTACACTCAACAATGGATTGAATACTTCAGAGCACAAGGCCAGCATCAACAGGCGGATGCACTTGAACAACAGATGAAAGCAGCTAAAACTGGCGGTGATTCTGGGGGTGCTGCTCCTCCTGGTGGTCAAGCACCTCCTGGAGCACCTGGAAGTGCACCAGCACCACCTGGCACTGGCACCCCGACTACGTCAGCGTCATCCAATGGTTCAGCTGGCGCGGCAGGAGCTGGCGCCCCAGCTAATGGGCAAGGTTCGGCCGATTATAGTCAGCAATGGGCAGACCACTACAGATCGGTAGGAAAAATTGCAGAGGCGGAAGCCATAGAAAATTACATAAAACAGCAAAAGGTAAGAATGCATTTTTGCCTGTATATTTATTCGTGATATTTTTAGTGTGTACACCAAATGACGTATCAAATTTTTTGCAGGCTGCTGGAGCTGGAGGAGCAACTGGTCAGCCAGCTACGACTACAGCCTCGGGAGCTACTCCAGGAGCTGCTGGTTACCCTGGCTACATGGCAGCAGCAGCGGCAGGATACTACGGTGCCTATGGTTACCCATACGGTAGCTACGGAGGCTATCCACCAGGTGCACCAGCACCACCCGGCGGAGCTCCAGGATCTGGAAACGCTAATGGCTCAGCGGCACCCCCGGGAACTGCAGCCCCTCCAGGGACGGAAGGAGATAAATAAATATACTACTATTTATAGCACATGTCGTGTTCCTTTCCATTTTTATTTAAGATGATTCCTGACTCCAGGTAAGTCATACTGGGCTAAACTGCTCATCTCTTTATTTTTTATTCATCAATACATCATCTTCTGTTTATAGAAAGACTGTAGGCTATTGCTTCATAAAACTGAAATCGCGAAAAAAATAGTTCTGACTAACTGTAGGGATGTGTGTAAAAACTATTTACCATTCTTACGTTGACAATATTGTGATGCCATAATGTGATTGATAATTCAATTTTGTGATATATCTGGGTCTTCCCTCAACTCATCTTCCATGCATATATATTTTTGATTTATTTTATGTGATTATGTTTCCTTATCAAGTTTAATGATTTTTTTTATTTATTGAAAAAATGACGGATATCTAATCTCACGGCATAATCATACGTTTTTATATACATACATGAATATATTTTACACATGATTTTTTGTTTGTCATTTTGCAATGAAGTATTTAATATGAAGATTATGGATAGGTGTCGAGCAACAAATTTTTGGGTAGACAGAGATTTAAAAGATTGTTTGCCATGACAAAGTATCGAAAGGGGATTGGGATCTAAGACTGTCAAGTGAGAAGCATCCAAAGGGTATGCTCATTCATTTTTAATTAGGAAGCAATGCATATTTCGTCGATGACTGATTTTAATGAATATGCTTTGACATGGTCTGTGATATATAATATTGTTGATGACTATTCTATGTGATATATTGATGTTCTTATTTGATTATGCTCTATCGTCATTATCTCTGATTGTTATATTGTTGATTGATTTTGTTATATATTGAATGATGAATACTTAAATGAACAAAGAAGGTTTTGTGTAGGGAAGATTTGTAAATACTTTTGGGGTAGAGATATTGGGATCAAATCAGGGACACACTGTCGCCCAACAGTCGAACCTCAAAGCGGAAACCTGCATACATCTGCTCTGCTGTTTGTGGCTGTGTTTCCGCTGTCGCAGCCTTCGGGTAAATGTTATTCTGATGATGATGATCTGAAAATCCATTTGAATTTGAAAATTGATGATGAATGATATTTTATATTGTATTGTAATGTATTTTACTACGCAAATTAGACATTGTATGTATCCTTCAGCATTCAAATTTTAAACAGTAGTACTAACGAAAAGGCATAGGACTTTTTACATGTTAATTAGTTGATCTGTATTTGATTTTTCCTGCAAGGGCAAACTTTTCCTCGTGTCAATTTGAATGGAGAGGTGCATAATGATTCAATTCTATTTCAAACTAGGCTTACGCATACGGATTTTTAAGCATCTTGTCAGGAAGTAGAGATTTACCGGCGATATGATTTGTTAAGGCGATGTTTTTCTCTTTTGATATTTTACAGGTCGACCCATATTTGAAATTTCGGAAAAAGTTTGTCGATTGATGAAACAACCATGGTATACAATATATGTAACATTATAAAAGTTCAGATTTGAGAATGATATTACTACAATTTAGATGGTACTGTGTGAAATAAGCGTTAATATATGATAAAAAATATAGCAGCTAAGATTTAATGTATTTATTTAGTAATTAAGAAGCAGGATAGGTTATGAAACTCGTAGTTCATGTGTGCCGTTTTCATGACTCGCTTTGAATATTTGGTTTGTGTGTGTGGTGCGTGTCTGAGTGTGTGAATGTAATTGGGAAAAATACATATTTTAAAAACGATCGTTTCCGGAATGCAAATTTCTTTTTTGTCGTTTTTTTTGTCCATTTTTCTCAGTAGAATTACAAACTAGGCAAAGCTGAATGCATGCGCTTTACAATAGGAAAACAAATTCGTGCAATACTAACTGATTGTTAGAAATACTTACCACTTGTTTTTAAATGGACGCTATTTTATGGTTGTATTTTGACTGACTGACTCCACTACTCACTACGTAAAAAATACATCTTCCACTTGTTCTCTATTTCCTATGTATGCCACAAATCTGATGTTGTTGCATTTGAAACGAAAAACTGTACTTAGTGCAACTCTCTACCACTACCAATACTACTCAAAAGGTAAGCAAACCAGCCTGTGCGTTTTAATAATAATTGCATTTTTTGTTGTACTATATTTGGATGTCTTGTTGGAACGTGAAAAAATTATTATGGTGAAGTTGCATTTATGTTACGGTAACAAAAATATGTTTAATTCTCCTTTGCATTCCTAGTCTTCACACATACGTATTGTATTTTGTATCTATGACATCAACAAGATCGAAAAAAATGCTGTTGAATTATTTCTTTACATCTATCAGTCAGTCAGTACAAGTACTTGCTTTCACTTTGACGGCAGAATTGACATGCAGTTTAGAATGTGTTACTTATATACGTACCTACTCCTTTTTCATTTCTGTTGCCGGATAATATTCAAAGTCTTTACTCTACAGTGAATGTTTGCTGATGTTTATGAAAATTAAAATGAAATGACATAGGAAAATTTTAAATTGAAAATTAGTTCTTGGTAAGAATATTATCATGATTGTGTTACTTATGTCAAAAACAAAAATGAATGAATGTATAATACATAGGGGACAAAAGTATTGATCCAGTGGGGAATCAAAAACCAGCAAATCGTAAGTCATCTATATAGGAAAAATAGAAGGATTAGTGTTGTCTATGAATTAGGTATGCATGAAGTTGTTAAAAGTGTCTTCGCCAGATATACCTCCTCCTGTAGCGGATCTCCCCTGGGGCAAGGACTTGGAGTGTATTGGCGAAACCGGAAAAGTAAGTTTTATGATGTTAGTCGGTTATACAAAATGACGATTGTGCTCTGTATTTGTATACCATGCACTGATTGTTGAAAATACGGCGATTTTATAAAATATTCTGAGTAAAACATTTTCAAAATGATTGTTTACATGTTACATTTTGAGGTTATATGTGTAAATATTGTACCTGCTGGTGTGAGTGTGCGTATGATTTATCTATTATTATGATTACTTGATTTTTTTTCGTGATATAATCCATTGTATGTAGAATTGTTTATCGTACAATGTCCGCCAAAGACATTTTTTGTAATTGCCCTCGCGAACACTTGTTGTTATGAATGTGTACAAAAAATACATGCGAATTATATTTTCTTTTTGGCAATTTTTCAGTGAAAATAAATAAAAATCCTTGCAATTTACAGTTGAAATTTTGGGCGTAGTTTACTACTGAATGTGCATATGATTGTTACTTAAGTTCATAAGTTATACACATCGAGCAACAAGAAGAACCTTAGAAATATTGAAAAACAATAAAAATTAAATACTACATTATAAATGCAATTAGCGTCAATATTCTTGTAGTAATTAGCGAACGAGCTGTCATTAAATGCATCGATAAACCATTATAACAAAAACCACCTCTCAATAGCATCTTAGAAAAGGCAAGGAGAAAAGCCATAAAACGTAACCAACTCAAAGGATAATCATCATAAGAACATAAAATTAAAGAACGATCAAAATCTCATGATTACGATAATTTACTTCTGCTACTGTACATTAAAAAGGAGCTCTCGTAACGCAATTCATGAAATTGACAGGTATGGCGTGATGCATTCTACGAAACAGCCTATCTCGAATCTTTCAGTCTCTTTCGTTTGGCTACTATATGGATTCAAAGAGCTGCCTGTTAAGTAATTATGAAAAAGCCTGTCTGCGTGTCGCGTTGCGTTTTGTACAGAGAACTTTGTTTTGTTTTGAAATGAAAAATAGTTGGAATTGGCAAAATAGATTGGCACTTTTGGTGTGTTAAATTGTTGATCTCAAGCGTATTCCTTGTTTGGGGTTTGTGCTTTCATGACAGGTAAAGAGAGAGACAAACTCGTCATTCTTCCCGTCGTCATAGTTTTTTTACGCTACTAATGATCGTCTTCACTTCCCCACAAGCCAACTTTTCTTCGGCAGTCATCATGCAAATCATACTTTTGACCGGCCCAGCAAGGTCGACTCATCCGGTTTAGGGAATTACACGCACGAGCTTCATCTTGATAGACGCAACGCGGCCTTGCCTCGCCGTCCACGAAAAACAAGACTTGGTCGGTATTACGACAGTAGCCTTGGGTCCGAGTTCGCATACATTTGCCCCTGTAGTAGATCCAAAATTTGCGAGCCTCGTGGTTGGAAGGGTTGTCCCGTTCGTACTTCAAACATGGATTTTTCTGGCAAATAGGCTTGTTTTGGTATCCATAAACAAGCCAGTAGCCCTCCTTACATGGTCCCTGAAAATGATAAAACATAGGACAAGTTATGATGATGTTGTGACATGTCCTAACTTTGGGTGAAAGCAGGGGCGAACTGAGACGATTACCTGATTGAAGATGAAGTAGCACGTGTCTGTTTCCTTCCAGTAGAGGAGTGGTCTCCCACATCGCTTCTTATGTTGGCAATCACAATCTCCATAGTCGGTATTCCCGATTCTATAAAATTGCTGATTTTTGCCGCAAGGTCCTTTCGTGTCCACTTTGAAGCATTTTCCAGTTGTTTTGTGCATTCTAAATTGCTTGAATGCGGGGCGCGTTGTGTTTACATAATTTTGCGGGCATATACCCACCTTCCTATAAATTATTGGATAAGATCGTATTTTTATCTGTTCGAAATCTAAAAGCTCATTATGCTATAATTGCTCTCAGCACACTTCGGCTTCATTAGCAAATTTGTGCCAAAAATGTCTCAAATTCGAGACACTCAACGATCATGTTCATTTAAATTACGGCCGCAGAGCCGTCATTTCGCACGCAATAAAAAATCTTGTTTTCAACGCAAAATTTAACAAAAAAGAGGGATAAGTTGTAAAATCTAATTGAATCTTACGGTTTTGGTCGTTGTCTGATAGGATTTCTTCGCAGTGGATGGTTTACAAATCCTGACGCTAATGCCAAAAAGGCAAATAGACAAATCAGCCGCAGACATAAAGATGACGTTGACATGATAAGCTCCCTAGTTTATAGACTTTAAAAAATTATTTTATTTCTACAAAAAGGTCGCCGCTTCAAGTTAGACGCGACCTTGCAAAAAAATTATCACAGTTTGGCGTTAATCGCCAAATAAAAACAACTTCCCTTTAAACAAGAGGACGGTTATATGGCACTTCACTCACAGCAACAAAAGTGATTAAACACAGAGAATAACGACCATGTTAAATATAAGGGTAGTAAAATATTTCACTAGGAAAAAATTTATTTTCGGGCCTAATGCCAAAAAAAACTTGAAGATCACATCCACACAAAGACAAAAGGTGGACCCTCTTTTAGCGACTCCACAACACCTTCACATTCAAACAGTCACTGTAAAAAATGATGGCACAACGGCCATTCTTTTACTTAAAAAATGTTATACCCCTGAAGTCCACCGTCTATTTCCCCCAATACAACAGTGTAATATTTCACGTTAAGATTGTAATCTCTCCTGTCCATTTACGATTACGACAATTTTACACTGTTTTTTGATTGTTTTTGCAGTACGCAGCGGAAGATCAAGTATCCCTTTGAGAAACCCTCTCTTGACACCATCAAGCCACCAAATAAAAACAGTCACCTTATCTCCTATGAAAAAAAATCCTACCACCATCGGTCATAATCATCGTTTTCGCTCAGCTAACCAATTATGATGAGCGAATTAAAAAATGAAATGTTAGCAGGATTGTCGTCAACACAACAGCAACAGCTTCACAAGATTCATCGCCATCATCATCGTGATAGGAAGCCACAATAACGATATTAGAGAAGCAGGAACTCCGCCAAAAAAAATGTCGTTATAATATTATGCACTTTAGGAAAAAGCTATCAGCAAGTATTTCTTATCATGTTTCGAATTCGCATTTATGCTCTCCATTTACGAAGAATCAATATCTACGTTGGCAATTGACAAGGACGCGCGGACTTTGACTGCAAGCAAACAGAATAGAGCAATAGATTTTATAATGCATTGCATGCATTTTGATCAGCATATTTCTCTCGTAATACCTATAAAACAATGCACCATCTCAGGATTATGTTACTTATCAGCTTAGAGGAATCGTGTAATAGGTAGGTAAACAAGCTCATACATTACAAACATGATGATAATGGAAGAAAAAAATTGAATTGTTGTTGTTACTATTATTATTATGATGGTGATTACTTAAAAAAAGATTGTTTTGGCAAGAGCTCATATATATGACAATTTTTGTGAAAGCAAACGCGCTCTTGTGCTCCTGCTCCACCAACAAAGAGCCTTTGCTTGTGAGCGATGGATTGGTTTGCAGAGGAGAATAATGACAGCTATTGAATTCTTGGTGTGTATAAGTTTACATTTTCTAAATGTCAAAGTTATATTGGCCATTGGAGAAATAAAAACGTTGCGAAAAAATACGGAAGGAAACCGGTTTTGAAACTATTTTACGTATTCAAGAGTTAAAATATGGATGCATGACTGCATGCATGAATTATACGGATAGATGATGATCGGTAAAAAATGAAAAGTGGTTTTTGTCTATTTTATTAGGATCATTATCAGGGCTACGATCCATTAGAAGATTTTCGATATTATTATAAAAGTGCATCTACAAACAATATATTTTTACCCTGTTGATGATGACATTTTTTTAAACTGCTCCTGGTGAGCTCTCGGTGTATTTGTTGTGAGTGCGAGTGTAGTTTTACTACCTACAAAAGTCTTCTGGTGTTTGGTGGTTTATCAATCAAAATGCACAAATTGGTGCAGGATGCGCAAGTGATTTGAATCACAAATGAAAGAGCTTGTTGAAAATTTTCAATGCAGAGTGTTAAAAACACAGAGTTATTTCTGTCAGTTTTTTTTCGAGGTGTGTGCGTATGAGGTAGTAGATGTGCAACTAAGCGCCACCTCATCATTGACATTCTGAAAAGACAAAAAAAAAGTACCCTGCTATCATATTTCCACTTTGCCACACAAGACAAGAAGTAGTAACTGGTGTGATCTACCTGCGTATAATTTCTATTTTAAATGTCAAAAAATATTATGCACGCGGAGCAGATTGATTTACCTACTGAGCGACACAGCGTCGACAGATGAATATCAAAATAGTACTTAACAAAAGGGAAAGGTTTTCGTGTCTAAGTAACAAGCTTAATGTTACGACCGGGTCAAGCCCCCCACACGTTTTTTTATTATGCTTGTGATCATTTTTGTGCAAGGCAGGTCACGTAATAGTAGCATCCAACTAAACGAATAATTTTAACTGGTTATGTGATCAGTTGCTCGTGCGTCGGCAGTAACAAATAAACAGAAGTTATGTCTCTCATATGACTAGTTGCAATACAAACTTTTCTTGGGGGAGTGTAGTATGCAAATATGATGTATAACTTGCATATTATTTATTTGATTGCAGATTTTTTGGCAAAAAAAGAGCGAATACTGCTATTATTACTTATTACAACGGAAAGAAAACAAGAAGAAGAAGCTATTACATCTTTATGTGCATAGTTTTTCATCGTTGTTACGTTGTAATAAGAATCAAAAATTCATATTGATGGGAATTGTTTGCAATTATGTTTACTAATCTGCGAAAATCATGCGGCACTTGGGAAAAATGCAAATGAATGCAATCTAGCTAGAGTATTTTTACGCGGAAGGTGTTTCCCTTTTTGCTGAAGGCGATTGCTAAAGCTATTACACAAGAGGGGCAAGATGATAAATCGATAACAAAGTAGGGAGTGTTGCTGGGGGTGTAAAAGTAAAAACTAATTTCACTAAAGAAAAAAAAAACCTTTTAAGAAGTAGATGATCGTTACATGACTGCATGAGTAGTAATTTAAGTTTATTATAATTTTTTGACTATTTCCGTGTGCATAGAAAATGATAGCCTCGAGACTACAAAACTGTTGCTTTTGACATTTGATTGAAAGTATGGAGCGACCGTGTGTGCCGTGATTGCAAGAAAATCTATTCACAGGACAAGGAACAAAAACCTTTTCCTATTATCAAATTGATTGTGTAATCATTTTTATGATCGCCAGCGGTGTGACGGCGGATCAGTATCTAAGTTTATTGTGCTTGACCCCGTCTGTACAAAAATGGCCGCTAGACAGATTTTAATGAGAAAAAAAACTGCAGGTAAATGTAAATGGTCTGGTGTATATCCATCCTAAAACTTTCTGAAATTGACATACGGATTATGTGCGTAATTGACTCAGACAAGAGAAAATAGTAGACAGACCAGGAACAAAAAAGGAACAACTGCGTGATTCGCAATGTTTTCGTAGGTGTGTTTCGTGCTTGATTTTTTTTTACAAAAAGACCTGCTACATTTGACTAGTTTACGCAGGACCGGAGGAGAAACAAAAAAAAGTTTCACTTTTTTGTACAAATGAGAGCTTGTTTCGTTATGTAATAGGGAATGATTAATTATGTGATAAAATGTTTTACAAGCTGCATAATTTATGGATGTAGGAAGCAGTCGTAAAAGGAGCCATGCAGCATGAATTAGCGAATGAATATGTGAGTTTGAATTAAAAGAACACAAAGGACGCTTTCATTCATTCCCAAAAATCCTAGGAAGAATGAAGATAAGGAACAAGTATTTTTGTGACAAAAAAAAAAAACTAACGACACTATGCAGTTTTTGACTGCACACACACGTAAGGATGTGCGATATTATGTACAAATTATGATAATTTATGGACGACCTTTTGGGATCCTACGAAATATGAATATGCGGTCACAATAAAACCAAGTTGATCTTTGAAAATGTTTTGAATCTCTTCAAAATTATGTAAAGCAGAATGCTGAATGCGCTACGCATAACGACTTCATACATCGTAGGCATATCAATATATCGTAACCTTACTGCTATTACTAATACGCATAACTGTTTAAATGCAAATGCATTTAGAGGTCGATGTTCAGCTTGGCATCAATTGGCGGTTTTCTGCTGAAAAAGTAAAGATCAAATACTACTCGTTTTTCTTTCGGATTGTTCCTAGAATCAATCTTGAGCTTGGTGTGAGCAGCGGTATGCGTACATCTGAGTAGATTTCTCCTAAGTTAGACTGAAAGTCGTTACAAGAGATATTTAAAAATTTTTAAACAATAAATGTATAATCAATCAGCCATGGCTGAAGGTCCAGCAAGACCACGTAGGGACGGTGTAGATTATGAGTAAGTTAATATGTGTAATATATTTCAATCTAATTTTATTTAAAGTGTGACTGAGTATAATCCTCTAATAAAAGGTTCCCAATTCATTAAAGCGAATTGTTTGTTTATAGGAAAAAATATTTTCCGGATACGAATGTTGTGTTAACAGACCGTAGGAAAGAGTACATCCGTAAGTTCAGGGAGGAAAATCCCGGAGATATCGGCAGCATAAAATGGGCGAAGAATCTCTGGAGATATTTAATATCTAAAGACCCGCAAATAAATGACACCGTGTTTATGCGATGGCTAGGCGAGCATAAATGGATTTCGGTAAGAAATTTCAGCAATACTTATAAATTGTTGCCTTTTTTGTGTAAAAAAATATGGAACCTTTATTGGATACAGACACCTATCCCAGATATCGACAGAATTCGACGCGCCAACGCGAAATGGGACCAAGAAACAACAGACGACAATAATAATGCTAATGAGAAGACACCTGAAAACCAGGGAATTAATCCGGAAATTGCAGCTAATACTAAGCCAAGATCCAAGCCTAAGCCTAAAGTTAGGTTAGTATTGCCAAAGGGAAAGCAAAAAACAGCAATTATAAATGACGAAAAATAGTCAACTAAACATAATGAAATATGATACAGTCGCACCACATTCTCAATAGTAATACCTTCTTTAACGTCAACGATAAAAACTTTTAGTCCGCAGTACTTAAAAACTTTTAATGAATGTAAAACGATCTCAATATAATCACCGTAATTTTTTAACCTGTAACGATTGCTTTCCTGTAAACCATGCTTCTTAAACATGCAGCTTCGCATAGTCATAATAAATAAAGTAATGTAACATTACTAGTCCACAAAATCCGTGTATTGTATACCTAGTCACCAAAAGTTCATATCATTCGCACAGAAGCTATTAATAAAAATGATCGCCATCGGTAATCGATTAATTTGCTGGTCTGAAGAGCTATCGTAATACTGGCATCATTTGCGATGAGCTTATCATAATCCGGTTCTTATAATACAATTCATTTTCACCTTGACTTTTTTTCTCAATTTATCAGTTTTACGAAACAAGTGGTACGCACAACTGCGCGATATTGATAGGGTCACACTATCATCATGAAGTTTCCCAGCACATCCAAAAATAAATCCACCGATTGATTGATGTTATCGTGAATTTGTATGCATATTGTTCAGCATTTCATGATGCAAAAGTTTTGAAATTCCCATTTGAGTCAAAACTGTCCACTTGATAGTTCAATTGATCGGTTTAATCCTAGCATGCTCTGATCTTGTGATTCTGCGTGAAGCATATAAAAGAGAACTTTCCTGGAAAGAAGGTTAAACTGTCTGGACATAGTTACCTTGATCCTGGTTTTTTACTCCGTAAACTCTTACAACATGAGGACTATTGTTTTGGTATTGTTGGCCGTTAGTGCCGCCAGTGGTAAGCCGTGAATCAGCCAAAAACACATTATTCATCCAAGAAAATCATTTGATCGCATCATCCAAGAAATCGCATTTTTACGTATCATGTAATTATATAGCTTTACCCCGTTACCACAAAACTGTCCCTGAGCGTATTGTTGGAGGAGTGGAAGCTTCCAAGGGAGAATTTCCCCATATCGTTCAAATCAAGCGCAACGGTGGTCAGTATTGCGGTGGTTCTATCGTCAACGCCAACTACATCGTGACCGCAGCTCATTGTGCTGTAAGTTACGCACAATTTTTTTTTTTTTTGAAACAAGAAAGGCTTTTAAAACCGAAGTAAATCTTACCTAATATATTTTTTTACTTTCCTAAATCAACAGACACAGTCCGCTAGTGGCTACACTCTTGTTGCAGGAGAACACAGACTAAACCAGAATGAAGGTACTGAGCAGTCCCGCTCCGTTTCCCAGATCATTCGTCATGGCAGCTACAACGCAAATACTTTTGCCAACGACATTGCTATCATGAGGGTCAGCACTCCATTTACCCTTAACAACAACGTCAAGGCTGCAACCATTCCCAGCTCTAGCTTTACTCCTGCTAGCAACTTGGTTGCTGCTGGATGGGGAACTCTTTCCTCAGGGGGTAGTCTTCCAAACGTCCTCATGAAAGTTACAGTCCCACACGTTCCCGTGTCAACCTGCAGAAACTCATACGGAAACTCTATTCTCGCTGGTATGTTGTGTGCTGGAACTGCTGGAAAGGACTCTTGCCAAGGAGACTCTGGCGGTCCATTGATGAGCGGTAACACGTTAGTTGGTGTTGGTAAGTGTTGCCATAGTATTGCAAGCTACTAACATAAGAAGCTATGATCGTTTTGATTTTAATTGACTTGTATTGGGTCTAGTTTCATGGGGTCAAGGATGTGCCGCCGCTGGATACCCAGGAGTGTACACCAGCGTGCCTTACTTTTCAAACTGGATTAACCAACAAACTCGTTAAATGCGTTCTTATATGCACCGATACTGACATGAATAAAATATAGTTTGACATGAATAGTATAACCATCCGTAAATTCCTCATGTGTTCTTTACTTTGCATCGATCACATTCAACATTCTGGATTTGCAAGTTGACGGGGTTGACAGGATTCATGACAAGTCACATACAAACGTCCATTTCTAAGCGAGAATGGTAAATAATCTTTGAAAATAGTTATATCAAATGATGAAACAGGAATCGCAAAGAGTGTTTATTCAAACGCTTAGCTGCCCTAATATAAAATAAGTTAGCTTTCCTAAATGAGTCATACATACTATGTTACCCGCATGGATTATTTTTTAGAATAAAATGTCACGGATAGGTATACAAAATTAGAATCAAATGAAATCAAACTCTGAGAAGCAGAATCAAAGGTTTCATTTTTGGGGTTTCTCGAAACGAAGACATAGTTGTTTTGTTATTTAGCGATTGTCGATAGAAAGATAATGATGTTTGTTGAAGAGCAACTTTTAAAATGTAGATAGTTTCTTATTTATTTTTTCCGCTTTTCAAAGAACAATTGTATCTGTTTCGACGGAGTTGAGTGTAGTTTGTGAGGTGTCACCAGATTCCTTGGAATCCCTGTCAGCATGTAAAGCTTGGCGTCTTCGAAGAGCGGCCTGTAAGGAATAATGCATGCGAAACATTGAGTAAAATAACTGCGGAGAAAGTTGAAGATAAAAAAGAATATTTTACCAGTTTGGCTATTTGAGTTAAATTGGCAGCTTCCGTTCGGCCTGTATGCTGGACCAAGTTATACAAGATTCCGCCCGTGTTTTCCAGAAGGATGTTGGGCTCGTCGAATTCCTGATGAGGGGGATAATATGTTTCTTATTTTTGATTTACTATAAGTTAACTAGCGTGGGTTTATAATATTTACCATAATTTGACCGGCTTGAAGTACTAAGATCCTGTCACTGTCCATGATGGTGTGAAGCCGATGGGCGACCGTGAGAATAGTGCAATCTGCAAAGTTTTCTCGGATTGTTCTCTGAATCAGTCTATCTGTTCTTCATTAATTAGAAAAGGAAGGTGTTTTATACACGAATGAAACCTGAAGTAAACATGTACATCCGGTTTGCATAAAAACTTACTCAGGGTCAACATTCGCTGTAGCTTCGTCCAAAACCAAAATTTTGTTCCTTTTCAAAATGCAACGGGCCAAACAGAGGAGTTGTTTTTGACCCGTAGAAATGTTTGAGCCGCCTTCACTCATCTCACAGTAAAGTTCAAGCTCCATAGCTTTCACTGTTTCGTAAAGGTTGACTTCTTTAAGTGCGAGCCAGAGTTGTTCGTCGCTGTACTGCGAAAACGGGTCCAGGTTTATTCTCAAAGTGCCCCCAAATACAACAGGTTCTTGCGGAATGATAGATATCCTTCCACGGAGATCGTGGAGACCGATTGTGCAGATGTCAATCCCATCGATTTCTATGTAACCTGAAGTCGGCTCTGACAACCGGAAGAGAGCGTTGATAAGCGACGATTTTCCAGCTCCAGTTCTCCCAACGATGCCGATTTTCTCGCCACCTTTTATCCGACATGTGATGTTTTTCAAGACTGGAGCATAGTTGGTTTCGACATATCGCAAGTACAAGTTTTGAATCCGAATGTCTCCAAAGTACGGCCAGGATGGGGGCGGCTTCCGGTCTGGAAGAGACTCAAGAGCAGCTTCAGAAGGAAGCTTGCAGTATTCTACAACTCTTTGGAAAGATGTTAAATGGTTTTCCATTTCGGCAGACTGTCGCATCCCCCACTGGAGCATGCTTGTAAGCATAAGGGCGGAGGAAAGCATTACTCCAAACTTGCTGTCTTCATAGGTATGGGATTTGTCAAATGTCACGAGAAAGAAAACGACTACACTTGAGATAAACGTTAAGGCCATCCAGTCGACGGTGATGCCAAGCCAGCGCGTTCCAGCAAGGAACAAATACCAGCAGGAGTTGTGGACGTCATGAATCTCTTCATATTCTTGGTTAAACTTGGCTTCTACTCCAAATGCACGGATTGTAGTCAAACCCTGGAGCGTCGTTGCCAATTGGTTAAATATGGGGCTACGTGCAACTCCCTCAAGTCTTTTTATTGCTATAGCCGACCGGAAGTAAAATTTTCGTAAAAAGTCTAGCCCAAGAATGAGGAAAACTGAGGGGATTAAAAGAGGCACTGAGTAGAGCGCCAGGATTATCAGAATTCCAAACGTTTGGCAAATGATTTCGATAACGTCGTACAACGCTTGAGGAAGATTTTCGTCGATGATCGCAATGTCTTTCGCAAAGCGATTGAGAATCCGACCGACTGGAGTTCTCTCGAAGAATCCAAGGGGGCTTCGAATGACTCCGGTGAACAGCTTGTCATAAACCTTGGTCGAGGACGCCATGCACCTCATGAAAAACATTTGACCTCGGGCAAAAGCCATTATAAAAAGTAGGAAGATGAGGGCCGTATATCCGCCTATTCTTGCAGAATGATGAGTTTGGAAAACGCGGACGATTGGGTTTGACGAGAGGGCTTGGGAATGTAGCTTGTCAGCTTTTTCAAACTGAATCCATGTCTTTAAATATATATCCGAGCCAGAAAGGAGACTTTGTGTCAGGACGTACACAAATATCATCATGAGCACACCGCAAATTGAGTTTCCTGTTCTGAAATAGTGGTAAACTGTTCTGAACCCGACACGCCCTCCCTCGAGCACTTCATCGTCGTCTTCCCCGACTAAACTTAGTTTTGTATCGCGGGGATGAAGTGGAAGCCCCATGGGTTCCACGCTTGACGCACCTTTTTCCACTGGCGCCCCATGAGATAATTCAGATCTACTCCCGCTTCTTGAAGTTTTGGTGTTCACAGACTGATGGCCGGAGCTAAATAGCTTCAGGTTAGTCTTGGAATGGACCAGTTGAGCAAACGGGATCCCCGAGAGTTGAAGACTTTCATAATCCCCAAAATGAGCCACAGATCCGTTTACCATGAGAAGGACTTTGTCACAGTTTTTTACATGCTGAAGTTGGTTGGTGACTAACAAGCGACACTTATTTCGGAGCAGCCCAAGAATACAATTTTCCATAATTTGTCGACCTACCTCAGCGTCCACTGCTGATAAAGGGTCGTCCAAGAAGTATATGTCGGCGTCTGCATAAACTGCTCTTGCCAGCGTCACCCGAGCCTTTTGACCCCCGGACAGTTCACTTCCTTTCTCTCCTACTTGACTTCTGTCTGCGTAAGGTAACAACTGGAAATCCCTCGTGAGCGCACATGCCGCTGTTACCTCGTCGTACCAGTGGGCGTTATACGGCTTTCCAAACAAAATGTTATCCCTGAGAGTTCCATTAAATATCCATGGCTCTTGACAAGCGTAGGCTAGTTTTCCCATGATCCTAAAGTCGCCGCTTTTTAATGGCAGTTCGTACAGGAGCCCATGCAAGATGCTGCTTTTCCCCGCTGCAGTTGGACCAATGATTCCCATTAGCTCGCCTCCTTTCAAGTCAAACGTGACGTTGGTGAACGAGCAGTCGATAGTGTTTGTGGGGTTCCACTGGGCTGAAATGTTTCTCGCCCAAATCCCAATTTCTGATAAATGCGTCGAGTCGAAAGACGCTGACCCAAAGCTGGCTTGACTGTGAGGTTGGCTTCCACTGTCGCCGATGTACTGCCAGTCATACCGTCGAAATCTTTCGACGTTGCTGTCACGTATGGCCGTTACTGGAACAGATTTTTCCTCCAGCAAAAGGAACTTGTGTATTCTGTGAACAGCCACGAGAATTTCGGCAAGACCAATTACAGCCAAGGGGAAAAACATGGTCATCACCGTTTGGACAGCAGTGTACAGGGAAAATGTGACGTAAACCGTCCTCGCCGTTAATGTGTGCCCCGTGAAGACATAAATGAGTAATGTTATGAAAAGCGTCAGTCGGGAGGTGACTGAGAAGAAGCTTTGGTTGAGGGCTCGCAGGACTGCAGTTTTCTTAAGCTTGCTCACTTCCTCCCTCCTGCAGTCGGACACTAAAGCTGATAACGGGGTTTCCCAAGTGTACATTTTAATTACCCGAATTGCCGTTAAAATTTCCTCCATTGCTAGTAACCTCTCGTCTGTTTTCTCTGCGGTTTGAGCTCGAAGCTTACAGAACAAAAGACCCATTAAAGCTTGGAACGGGATAAAAAAACAGAACAACGCTAGGCCGGATAAGCTGGCGTAGCCAAGGTTTGCGTGGAAGTACAGGACAAGAATAACGTGGAGAAGCTGGACTGGCGCCACCCTGGGGTAAAAGGTCGGCCATTTGACATTAAAGCTTATTTTCATATAGACTGAACAAATTTTATCATAATTTACCATAAATAGTGGCAAAATGTGAAGAAAACGTCAAATCTGTTCATGTCGCTGGACAAAAAGTTAATGATCTGTCCGGCTGGTGTTTGTTCCATCGCATACTTGGACACGCGGAGGGCCTTCCGGTACACCAACGCACACATGCTTATCCTCATTTTCATTCCTAAATGCTGGGACGCAAAAGTAAATGGATGATCTGTCGTTGTGTATAGAATTGTAAAGGTGAGGACGCCTGCGGCATATAAATAGCCATGATAAGGTTTGTGCTCTTCTGGTCTATCGAAAAAGTCTAACAGGTAGCCTAACATTATGGGTTGGACTATTCTAGAAAAATTGAAACACAAATTTGCCCATGATTGTCAAAGGACAACATTCCTTGAAAATAAATTTTCATACTTGAATACTGCTTCATTTAAAAAAGCTATCACTCCGAATGCAGCCGTAGTCGGTCCAAACCGTTTAATTAGCGCTTTTACTAAACTCGGCTTGGCCATTCCACATTCGTGAAGTTTGCTGTAAATATCCCCTTCACCACGACCTTTGGCCTCTCTGCGAGGTGCCTTTCTTTCGTTGTACTTCTTTTGGCTAGCAGCCACTTGTTCCATCCAGGCTGCCTCCATCCGGTCTGCGAGCATTTTTGTCTCGTCCTCGGGTAGAACTCGGTACACATCTTCATGAACTAAATCTTTATAGTAGCCCTTCACGAATAGCGGGATGATCCAGCTAAGAGGGGAGGAGACTTTAAACACATTTTCCACTTTACCAATCGAGCAATTTATTATATTTTAACTCACGAAAAAGCTAAACACGAAAGTGGATTTGCAGTCCGCCTGGGTGATTCTGGTTGATGTACCGATTTACGTATTGTCATTTTCTTCTAAGGAAGATTCCCTAAAATTTTCCTGGGGTCCAGGAAGGGTTTAAATGGCAGCGGATAAGATGAGGTATTGATTCGAACATTGTTCACAAACTAGCCACCAAGATTTTCGAACGTGAATCTAGGAAACCGACAATCTCGTGCTCCTCATGTTATTATACTAAAACCAGGGGAGGGGGTCAGTTTTGAAGCTCTTTTGTTCCGATGATTATTTTGTTTAATAAATTAAATGTTTAAATTATAAAAACAGAAAGTTGATAAGGTGACGTAAGTCAAGGCCAGTTGAGTATATGGCAAGATGCAGCAAATCAAATGCTAGTCAAATCTTTGAAAACACAACTGTCAACTTTATTTAGAGAACAGATTTTGGTTTTATCAGAATGTACTCAAAATATAACTTCAGAACAAAAATATTGAAGATTCAAAATCACAACAAATGTAACAGCTATTAGTGATAGTCATAATAAAGTAAAACTACATAAAATTAAGTACCGTAAAGGTTGTAGGTAAGGTGGTAGAAATTCATTTTAGATTCAATTTAGAAATACTACGCAGATCTGCCCGCTTTACATCGAGCTGCCATTTATTCAAATGCTCTGGTTTAATCGTCTTCCTCCTCTTCCTCTTCCATGTCTTCATCAGCCTCTTCTTCCTCTTCAACGCTGTCTTCCTCCTCATCTTCTTCGGCAAGTTTCTTCTTCCCGTTGCCATTTGTTTCTGGTTTTCCTCCATTTTTGGTACCGTTGGAGGCGCCATTCTTTGCCGCAGCAGCCTGCTCTTTGGCCTTGTCCGGAAGCCCGAGTGCTTGACGGAAGTGAGTGGAAATGATATGGCATGACATTGATTTGTAGGCGAATGTGTCCTTGCAGTGGGGGCATTGAAGGGTATTTGGCTTTCCACCTTTCTTGTGGCGATTTTGGTAGTGCTTGAACAACCTCTTGGTGCCATCTCTGCCTCCTTTGATAACAGTGAAGCACACGTAACACCGCATGTTATCCTTGTGCTTGTGGAAGCATTTAAGGGCATCCCCAGTTTGCTCATACATTTTGTTGCAGGCTTGACAAATTAAACAATTCTTCTTGAACCAGGCTTGGTCGTTGTAATCTGGCTCAGTCCAATCTGGACTATCAATGTCATCATCAGGCAAATTGATAACGAGCTCCCCACCATCTTCGTCATCTTCAACGGCATTCTTCCTAGCTCCACCTCCAGATGAAGCTTTTCTTGGAGCTGGTTTTGAACCCGATTTCTTAGCCGGCGTTTCAATTTCTTCAAAGTCACTATCAGAGCCTTCATCCTCTTCAGATACAGACATCTCTTCAGAGCTTTTATCTTTTCTTGCTTTTTTGGATTTATTCCCTGCAGTACTCCCACCAGCCCCTCGCTTAAGAGGTGTACGTCCGCCCTTTCCTGACGTCTTCTTTCCGGAGCTGTCACCCGAGTCGCTGTCCAGCTCTTCTTCCTCCGAATCAGACGCATCCTTCAAACTCTTTTTCTGGACGCGTGGCTTTGGCGTTCTCGTACTCCTTCGCCTGGAAGAAGAGTTCATCTCGTCATCACTCCCTTCGGAAACTTCAACCTTCATACTTCTGTTAGACACAGACGCTCGTTTGGGCGGCATCCTGTTCCAAAAGAAAACAAAAACAAAACTTAACTTCGAAACTCTGCAAAATAAATCTCGTCAACAAAATACTAACCGTGTCTAACCTGACCTGAATTGTTTATTCACAAATAACACTCGGCTGCAATCGTCAACTGGTTTCCACCGCCTAGGAATCCGGTCCACCAACCCAAAACTTTGTATCTACTTTCTTCTTCAATGATTGTCCCAGGCCGCTGCTGCGCGTCTTCGAGTTCTTCAACTTGCCGACTCTCGTGTCTGATTTTATCCCAAACTAAAAACCAAATAAGTTGACTGTATAAAAAAGCTAACTTTTGTTTTTCCTTCCATTATGAACAACACACAAAACAAGTTAGCCTGCCATGGACTATGAGACAAAAAAAAATCCCTCGCAAATTGGGTTGAGCAGAGCTGTGTAAACAGTAGCGGATAGAATGTGTGCTTCATATGCAGATGGGTACGAGAACGTTTTTCATTTTTTAGCTTGTATGGAACTCCTACTTGGACGTACCTATTACTTGAAGCTGACATCGGCATCGGTAATCTTGGTACAGGAACTTTGACTTGGATTCTAATAATGAAGCTGCCGAAATTAAAATTCTAATATGCATAACTAACAAGTGTGGGTAATGTTTACATGAACATGAATAGACACAAAACTCTTATAAAGTTTTTTTTTGTTTCGAAAGAAGACAACAATGGAAGTTTGTAGTTATAAAAACGTTTTATGGGAAAGAAAAATGTAAATGAAAAACATTGCGGCGACAGTTCGACAGTGTCAGATTTGAGTTTCGAGAATAGAAGAAGTTTTTAGGATTTTTGTTGAGTTTAGCTTTTGCGTGATATAAAGATGAAAAAATAATGTTTGTCAAACTGTATGGGAAAGAAACGACGAGCACAAATAAGTTTTTTTTTCAATTTGCAATATTTGCATGTAAAAAACATGGAAAAAATAGATAAGGAATAAGGACCAAGTACAAAGTGTCAAGACTCGGGTTTTGTCTGATGAGAAGCATGTTATTTTTGTGGAGTAGTTATGATGATATACCGCATAGTGATTTGCGAAAAGCGGCAACCGCATAGCTGCGAACAATTTGGTGTATGCATTTTATAACTACAGGTGGAGCTCGGATTGTTAAAATTAAATGCTAGACAAACTGTGTTTTTGAGCTCCAAGTTGAAAACATCAAACTGAGATAAAATCTTGTGGTTGAAGCCAAAGCGATGTTAGAGGAAATGAACTTAGTTTATAACATCTTCTCAATAGGTTCAGATTTTACTTTCGGATAGAAGTATATACACATAGCTAGGTTATGGATGGATTCAAGTGAATTTTTTGTACTAAAACATGAAGTAAAGCCCTGCATCTTACTAACAACTAATCATGCCTCATTACTAACTAAATTACTAAAATATGTAATATTAGGTTTCAAGTTTATGACAAGAATCAAGTAAAATGACAATAACAGGTAGATCAAAGATTCGTGTGTTGTTATGTGATCTTGCTCAGGGATAGCAATAGCAAGTAATAATATCTGTCTTTGCATCATTGCCATTTATACACGTTTTAAGTTAGGCAAACCCTTTCTGAATGTTTGTTTGTTGGACGTTGTTTGGATTATGTCCTTTGACCTCGTTCACTGGATTCTTAATTTCGTAATACTTCTTTTAAAAATTACCCTCCGTAAAAGTTCTTAAGCTTCATGAGTGCCTTTTGTACACATACTGAAAACTAGGCGTTATTTGGCCGTTAAAGAAGCGTGATGCTTGTTCACTTCATGGCGGTGTGATGTGCAGTAGATTCGCGTCACTTTCATGATACGATGTACCATGTACACAACCCGTAATGTTGACGAATCATTATATTTCACGTCACGCGGGAAGTTGGCCACTGCTCAACTTTTGAGCATCACGATAACAAGTTCTTCCCTTGTTTCTCATCTGCTGACAGCTGATGGTAGTAATTGTCTTTTTACTGACTTCAATTTTAAATTGTTTGGTCAAAACGCCTCCAAAGAGAAAGTTAACGATTGACCAGGAGTCCAGACTGATTGAAGCGGTCCGAGTGAGAAGTGTGATATTTGATAAGCGTTTGGACAGTTACCGGAAATCCAAGGATGGGACCTGGCAGCTGTCAGCACGCCCACTTCGGTTCCAAAATATTTCACGGATGTGAAACCTACGCGGTTTGCGTTTGTGTATTTTCCGCAAACGCCGTAGTAAAATGATTGTTAAAATTAACTTCTTTTTCGAATCCATTTGAATGAGAATCAAAGATTTTATCTAAAAAACAACACATGATCAGTGTACAGATCCTGCGATGATATATGTTAAAATTCCCGTTTGACGATACCGCAAAATTAGATCATTACAAGGTCAAATTGTATAAATTTGAACTCATCTTCGTTACAGGATAAAATAAAGATCACGCCTCGTGACTCAGTTTGTGTCCTAAGAAGACTTGTATGCGAGTGTTTTTAAAGGAAATAATTTTCCTTTTATTTACGCTTTTGACATGTTTTCGTTTCGTGAAGGAAAAAGTCCATTTCGGTTTGCAATTCGTATTATCATTTTGCCCCAAAAACATTTAAACTAACCTGAAGTTCGTGTCTTCAGGATATCTTGTCCTATAACATCATCATAAGCTTAAAGAAAATTACTTTTTAATGTGATTTTCACTCTGTCTTGTTTTTCCCTTGAGACAGCAGAAGAGTACTTGAAAGTCTTGAAAGCCCTTAGACGTTCCATGAAGCATTATCAATGTTTGAGCGAAATTAAGTTACAAAATTCTCTTCTAAAAATTTTCAGAACAAATATTCTCAGCATTTTTTATTTGAATTTCATGTTTGGAAAAGATAAAGTCGCAAAAATGTGTAGATCCTTTGCAAAAACGAAAAAACTTGGAAGGAATGTTTGTTTTCCGTTTCAAGGCATCTTGCTCATTCCTATCTGTTGCTTCACATAGCTGAAAAAAAATGATTGAAGATGATATAGAAAGATAAAGTGAAAGTCAAGACCAAACTGAAACTTGATGTCTTCATAAACCTTCTCATTTCTCGCTCCCGTTGGTACACATAGTAAAACAGATGAGCTCCACAGGCGCAAAGAACAACTTGAATTACTAACACGGCACCTACCAAATATCTTGAAAATTTTTTAAAAAAGTTAAAATTTAATTCGAATCGAAAGTTGGGACTATATCTTAAATGAATATATTTGCTTAAAGTTCCTCATACACGTCAATTTTAAAGTTGTCTGTTAGAGAAGACATGGCTTGGTCCACTCCAGTTTTAACCGCTCCTTCGACTACATCCGCTGCAGATTTTTGCACTGGCTTCAATGCCTCGTCGATATAGTCTTGGACAGATTTAGTTGCGAAGATGTTCGGTATTCTAGTTCCATTTGGGGTGTTGTCGTAACCAAACCACTGGGTTACATCAGGGACTTTAAGACCAGTGATGGTATCTAAATGTACGAAAGCAATTAGTTTTTGTATAAAAAAATATGGACATAATTTACAGCTTATTTTTTATATCGTACCTCTAATTATCGTAATCATACCATTTTCGGTTGAATTTACTTTCCCTTCAGGTTGTGGAGTAGTCTGATCTGTTGTAGAAACATCTTCAGATGTACCAGTATCGTTGGACGACGAGGGCATAATTTGTTTTATAATGGCTCCGGCACTGTCAAGGATTGAATCCCTCTTCGTAAGGGCCGCATTTATTAAACCTATGCCTTTTCAGAAAACAATTTGCGTACTCGTAAAAGGTCAAGTAACGCCTGGACATAAAAACTCATTGCAATTAAGTACGCTACAGTTTCACCTTACCACTTCTCTGACTGCTCACCTCCACTAAAACTCCGTAATTAAAAATCAATGCAAAAGTAATTATATTCATAACAACTTTCATTGTAGTAATCAAGTCTGTACGCAAGCAAATTTTACACAATTGACAAGTTTTTCAGCAAAGTGTAAAAAGAATTTGATGTGGAAATGATATGAAAGCAGCTCATTGTTGGTTGGATCGCTGAACGTAATGATGTGAAAAATATGTGTTATGTGTTGGATATTCTTAAATAGTGTGATACTTCTTTCATCACCGCCTTCTAGTGTTATTACAATATTATTACTATCAAAGCAAGCGTGAATATCGTATGTCCAAGTGCTAAAATACTTTTGCATCATGGACAACATTGACCATAATATGGTAAGAGGTCTTGGAAAAATTTAATTTAAAAAATTTCATCACATCTGTAACGAGGAAAAATGCCTCTGTACTTTCAGAGCAGCTTTCTGGTTATTTTTCAGGGGCAAAATCATCACATTTTGTTTATACGGGACTCCCCAATACGGTTACGACTTACGACTGTTATGTCAATTTGAGCTGGGAACCAAAATGGCCACTCATGTTTACTGTTATTCTTACGATTATGATGAGTCGTTATCCAGCACAAACGCAGTACGGTTTCGGAGATGATTCACGTGTGAAAAGTTCTATTGTTTTAGTCATGGTCGGTCACATAGTCACATATCATATCGTGATCCAAGCTAACATTCTTGTTATAATTCTCTATTGTGTATAGGTATATCGGCATTCTTGAACGTAGGCGTCCGATTAGATTACTTTTGTGAGGGTAATGTGAAACAGAGTGTTCTAAAAAAACCATTTTGTATTACGCTACAATTTGAAGCTTCATATTTACTGATTTTTCTTATTGTCGACCGTCAGCCCAGAACCATTTATGGGAATCCCTATGAAGCCAGCTATAGGGAAACTTTTCAATTTACCTGATTGATTTTTTTCGTCTGAATGGCTCTCAAACAGTTTTCTTACCTTCAGTTGTTATTTTTATAACTGATGAGAAGCTCTACTGGGTCGGTGTTCTTTTTTAACCTTTTATCAAATATTTCATTGGTTATCGTCTCATTCAATAAAAAACTATTATCTATACGAATTCGCTTCAACAGAGAGATGCAAAAGCTTCTTTTATGTAACTTTATAATTTCACTTTCACAAAGCAGCATTTAAAGTTCAACTCCCTTTTTCAATTTTCTCCTTCGCCGGTTTCCAGTCGGAAAGAATTACTCGTAATATTTTATCTTACAACTAAAAGCTTTTATCATATGGACTTCCTGAAGAAAAAAATATCACTTATAACTTATCGGACTTTTCTACAAGTTGGAAAGTTGCTAGATTTGATTGAGAATGGGCTAAATACCGAAATGAGGCAGACAGAAATGGAAGTCAGTGAATAATTCACAAAAGTTTCATAATCTCTAATAAAATATGATAAGGGGCATTATATGATATTTTGAAACTTTGTGTATTTTTTGATAAAAAATGGTTTGCATTAAACATTTTTTTGGTTACAAAACTTCGCATTTGCATGAAAATAGGAAACATCAAAATAACTTAATGCAGATTATGTGGAGATCAAGTCTTCTTTTCTCTTGACCTTCAGGGTATAGCATGTAAAAGGAATTTCAAACATCACAACGAATATAAAAATATTGTTAATTAGAAATTCTCTAAAGGATAGAAGTACTTCAATTTATCCTTTTCCATGAAAAAACCATTTTCCAAGAAGCAGCCGGCCGTAAGGACTTTTCCTAAGTGAAACATGAAAGTTTTCCTGCTTTCTACAATGCTTATTTTATTTTATACTTTCAAAACTCAATTTAAAACTTAATGAGGAGTAAACTGTATATTTAAACTATGCACTGAGCGTATATTGAATCATTCAAAGTCTCATCAACTGCCCTCTTATATTCAAGAGTACCCTCATAAAGAACTAAATTAGGACGAACTCGTATAATTTGAAACAACATAAAAAAGCAGGGTAACAACGCGTCAAATTAACTTTCACTGTCTTTGCATATCTAGTATCTAGACAAATTTAGTACGTTGCTCTTGTTTATTCATTACAACATAACAGCTAACAGTCCTCTCTTTTTTAGTTAACGAACAGGCCCGCATAAAACAGTGTATCACACAGTTTTCACATAGAAATTCCTATCATGTACAACACAGGTGTATAGACAAACGAGAAGTGGCAATCACTCTATATCTATGCAAAGAATGTGGTGATCAGTCTCGAAAACCGCATTTAATTTATGAGGCAGAGTTTTAATGTTTGCTGTAGTCAAACTGAGGCAGCTGTGCAAGCGAAGTGTACATCACAAATGCATAACTAATTAATACTGAAGCCTCCTCGTTACCACATTTCTGGGGGAAAGACACGTCACATTGTGGGCAGTCCAGAGTCTGTCAATATTTGCACCGGTAGTTATTTTCATACAGTGTATAAATACAGTATCCAAGTTCATGTACATGAGACAAGAGAGAAAGTATTTTAAGTTTGCATCCTTTCCTGTATTATTCTCGTAGAGGATTTTGCAGTCATTATAAAAAGAAAGGCAGCACAGAAAGCTGCGGAAACAGAAAAAGTCTCGAAAGCTGCCATAAAACGTTCATAAAGTACTTTATGGGGAAAAGTAAACCTTGTAAATAGACCTCCCTGGAGACCCCTTCTGAATTTTCACCGTGCAGAGAAAGTAGTTTCAAAAACCATACATTCTTTTCTATAAAGCCTTCCCTACAACACCTGGCTTTTTTATGCAAATTTCATCCAGGAAAGCGGTTTAAGTCCGGAACGGGATAAACGACAAGCTCGCCCGCTAAACGGGTGATTGATGTGTTCCATGTCCATTTCGGTTTGCTGATTCCTTACAATTTTTTCCTCAAATTACTCTCCCATTCATAGACTCTTTTCCATTTCAATGTAGTCTTTGATTTTATCCAGCGAGAATACGTCTTTATGTAGACAGAAAGCCTACGATTTTCAAAAACGAATATCTCTCTTTTCACAACATTTTTTACCGTCATCATCCATTTTCACTTGCTAAATCCACCGACGCTAAAAATATGTGTCGGTGTGTAAGGATCAGAATGTTTCTGTTAAAAACGTCTTTAAGGAATCAAGCTCTTTTTATAGAATAGTACCTGAATCCCCACTCTAGTACTCTTTTCTCCAGAAGGTTTTGCACATTCCTATAGAATTTGCTTCTATAATAGTATACATTTCAAGTATGTAATCAGAAACGTTGTCGAGTTTTTTTTCGCAATTTAAGAGCTTGTGAAGAGTTCCTCTTTCGCATGAAAATGTACAAGTCTGAGTAGGTAATACCTTTCTAGTAGCTTCTTATATTTTAAATGATGCATATCCTATGGGAAATTTGAGAGTTGCTTCTTTTCCAAGCTTTTCTAGGAATTTCACCAAGGTTGGTACTGTATACAGGGCATTTTGTCTTTCACCTGGCCATAAACAAACACGTAGTTTCTAGTTTTAAATGAGCACTTTGAGCCATAGTGTGATAAATCATTTGTCCCGAAATCCCTCGATGCGCTACTCCATCATCAATAATACCATCCTGTCTCGCATCTGTAATGATTAAAATGAGCAACGTGATGCATTTCACTCTTAATATTAAGCGACGACGAGTTGGAAATAGTAAGTATTAGATATTGAGTTCCAACAAAATGTTTTGTTTTTTAGCCGTTCGAGGAATCAAACTGCGTACAAGAGGAAAGCAAAATCGATTTTGATGCTGGACGTACAAAACCTGATACAATACCTTGCGTCCAGAATTTTCAGGTGAAATTGATGATGTTTGCATATTAAAAGCTGAAAGGAAAGACATGTCCTGAAAAGCACAACTAAATATTAATGATGTGATGTGAAACCGTGTTTATAGTTTATAAGTAGTTCAGACACATTTTATACAAAATAGGAGTGAAATAATATATTATGTATTTATTGTGCATGCATTATATGCTTGTACGAAAGAATAAATTATAGACGCTTTGCTTTCCGCCTCAAAAGCTTGCAGTACCACTTGTAAAGTCGCTTTAATATCTTTTGGTAAGACTTTCAGTGAGAACTTTGGTATATAAAAGATTTTCATATTGAATACGGTCACTGAACAGGAAAGGGGTTGTCCACTTTCGAAAACTCAAACAAAAGATTTTTTTCTTGACTTTAAGGATTTCGCTTTGTTTATGTACGTAAAAGTGTATTGCACTTTAGCTTCATGCCTGACTTTCTCCGGTTTCTCGATGCATTCTGTCGTGGCTGTGGTTTCGGTAAAGTGGTGCACCAGCGAAAAAAAGTTTTCATCCAAAAAACGAAACAACACGCTACTGCTTTTGATTAAAGCATACAATTTTCTTCTACTACTATACAGACTGAGTGTTCGTTAGAATAGAAAGTGTCATGTGGAAGAAGTATAAGTTTTCAAAAGAACTTTTCGTGTTTTCTTCACTTCTCATTTTCTAGGGATGATTTAAACAAGAAGGCTAGACAACTCTGCGGTGAAAGCAGTTGAAAACGACTCTCTTCTTTTCAATTTGACTCCAGCTTGGAGTGTCACACAACAGTTCCCTTAAGATGTTCTCTCACAAGTGAAAGCAACTCTTGTGATAATAACAGACTGAATGTAAAATTGACAAGAGCAGAAAAAAGTTTTGAGGAAAGATATGGCACTATCAGTGAAGTTGTCATTTTAAAGAGATTGAGAAGCCTACAATCATGGCGCTCGGATGAAAAAGCTTTTCTGTGATTTGTCAGTCATGTCGATGGGTATACCTAGTCCCAGTTTTGTTCCAAAAAGTGAGCCGGTCAAGCAGTTTTATCTTCACGTGACATCTCCAGCTTTGACAGTTTATTTTAGCAGACAAAGTTCACATACATATTTCACATTTGATGTTGATACAAGTTATATTATATAATCTCGATTAGATGTGATAAATAATTATCTCGTGGCACTAGAAAGTATTTAATCTAGCTTAAATAATGTAGGATAAGAGTAATGAAGTTGATAACTTTAAATAATCTATTTCGCACTATAAAGTTGCATCAAACTGAATCAATAATTTCAGATGAAAGTAATTTATGGGGGCACAGTTAATAACGATATGTGCGGAGTATAAGATTTTCTCGTCAGAGAAACTTCTGCATCTGACACCAAATAGTAAAAGTTTAGTTTTCCAAATCTCAAGTTACATGGTTCACATTTCAATGGATGCAGTACAAACAGAAAATTAACTTTATATTGATTTATCCATAAAAACTTTTAAAACATAAACACGTGCACACTAGTTACCCACATTTTCCAGCCTTCTAGCTTGTCACCAGAAAAAGAAAATACGTACATTTTCGCACAAGTTTCTATACGCTGAACGGTTGACGCACACAGGAAGTTATCAATATTTTACGAGAATGCGAAAAGTGGCAGTAAAGAGGAGTGCAAGAGGAAACTTGCTACCAGAATATAAAACCAGATTCCGTACAGTCATCACAAAAATGTTTTACTCTATCAAAACCCAAAATACCTTATCTATCCTTGATATACATCACTTCTCGATACGCAGCAAAAAGATTTTGTTGCGGAGCAGTTTTTACACCACAGCCGTAGGAAAAAATAATGTCGACATATTTTACTACTTTTTTCGGAAAAACGCAGGATAACCTAAAACGTTAATCTGAATCATGTACGAGCATATCTTTCATGTCCTTCAGAAAATATACCTTTCTCAGTATGAGCACGTCCCAGTTTACGGCCACAACTTTTACGACTTTTCCTCTCATCATTACTTGTGCCCATTCATTTTAGGTCTTAAAAATATGTGCTCATCCTCTTAAACAAAGGAGCAACCGCGACGAAAAAAGTCGATCCAATGCTTTGACACTGATCATTAAACTCGGGATGTAGTATTTCCAGTACCACCAGCACCATTATCACCGTCAGGTTGTGGTCTACCGCTACTTTCACCATGATAATGGTGATATTGGTTAGGACTAGGTGCGACCCCATTAGCTCTTCTAATATTTGACGGTTGCACGAACCCTCCCTCGACATCGGAAATTTCATCTAGCCAGAGACTCCTGTTTGAAGAGAACCTCGAGGCAATGTCTCGCTCTGTGAAGCAGCGCCGGATGCGAGCCAATGTTGGAAGAAAAACAGGTCGACTTGTGCGTAAAGCTTCAACATAGCTTGGTGGCTCGTCGTCCCCGCCAAACGGACCGATTACTGGTTGGGCTCTCGAGTTACCCTCCCGACGAAATGAAGACACCGTGGAGGGAGCTGCAGTTGTACTTAACGACGACAAGTTTCCTCCAGACATTCCGTCTAATGTTACCGAATCTCTTAAAGGATCCCTCGGGACAGTTACGACAATTGGCTGAGTCAGGTCAATCTGCACTCCTGTCATTTCCCGTGGAGCTACACTGTTCAGCACTACGAAATACAAAAGTAAAAAAAANCCGAATCTCTTAAAGGATCCCTCGGGACAGTTACGACAATTGGCTGAGTCAGGTCAATCTGCACTCCTGTCATTTCCCGTGGAGCTACACTGTTCAGCACTACGAAATACAAAAGTAAAAAAAAAGAATGACATTACATTTAAACTACTTCTCTGTAAACCGTAATATGATATGGGTAGGGGACTTGATATGGTGAAAGTACGATAAGAACAATTTTTTTAGTGGAACGGTGTCCTACAAACAGCAACCCTCTTCACGATTACAACCACACCAACAAGTTTTTCCTCTCTATTTCCCAGCAATATTTTATATTTCACAAAAAAGCTTGTTTTTCTCTTTGTTTTCCTTTTTTGTACAAATAAAATATAAAATGCTCTCTCGTCTTTGAATCCAATCTCTTCAACGAAATTGTCACAGTAAAAACGCAACCACGTTCTTTTGTGCCTTCTGGCTTGTGTCATGTGGTGCAGAGAAATACAGTTGAACAAACAAGGACTAATATTCTTTTCTCTATATGGCTGTAGTTCCATACCATGATGGAACATCATCATAAAAATTGTCATAAACCTGAAATAAAAAAGTTCTCCTACCTCTTTCCCATGTAGTCGTATTTACCAAACTATTTAGTTTTCTCCAATTTATCTCTATTGTGATGATGATGATGTTGCTACTCAGGGTAAAAACTCCGAGTTTACGTTTCCCTGTCTCTTTGCAAAGGAGCACTCCCATATGTCATCATATTCAACTTCATTGAATCTTTTATTTCATACTCTTTCCATAGACTATTTTATATCATAACATTTTTCCCTAAAATAACAGTACAGTGTCGAGGTAAAGAGCTTTCACGTGGCGAAAGTGAAACTGGAAGAAAAAAGAAGAGAAAAGCTGTAAAATAGCACGCACGCTGCATAAACACACAGAGATTTGGAGTAGTGTGCAATCATTTTTTACAAGAAGATCTCCTTCCACTTTGCTAATGATGATACATGGTTGAACACATATACGATAAGTTACCTTACAGGAAGAACTGTACAAAAAGAGAAGTAAAAAAGTTTCCTGATAAGAACTGCGAAAATAAATTACAAATTGTGAGCAGCCAGAATACAAATCAGAACGAGTAAGTACTTAATTACAAAAAGATTACTTGCGTATGTACCTAAATGTATGCTGATGATATGATGAGAGTTACTTTTCAAGGATGCTACTGCAAGAATAATACACTAAAAAACGCTTACTATTTGGTTCAGTTTGTATTGACGTTATGTGGGCATGTTTATGAGTAAAAGCCTGTGTAATCCTACTGTAGTTTTAACAAGGCTAATGTTGAACGCTACTCTGAGCCGATTGCAAGCTTCGGTACAATGAGAACAAAAAATTAATCCCTGAAACTTTCACCCATAAGGCGTATCAAAAGACTTTCACCAAACATTTTCCCTTGATTCAAAGAAGGATTTGATGCAACACAAAAACAGGAATAATATGTTTCAGAACCTTCATCAACAAGACAGGACAAGTTCTTTGTTACCTAAACTGCTCCCTGACGAGGGTAACCTCGTAGAAGTGTGTCTTGTGTAGAGATGGCTTCCTACTGAAGATGTTGTCGAGGAAGATGCAGACGAGCCAGTTCTCCTAAGCCGTCTACTTGTAGTCTCGGTCATGTTGTTTCTACAAGGCTGGTGAGCTGGCTGAGACACTTGCAAATCATCATGGTTGTTAGCGCCTGCCTCGTCAGCTTGATTCCCAAGATAATTGTGATGATGACCATTGTGTTCATGCTGTGCTTGATGTGGATTAAACTCGCTAGTCTCACTCGCTTCAACTTGCTCGTTACCTGAAAAATAACAGTGAAAAACCATGAAAAATATAAACCCCGTTCTCGTCTTTTTTGTCGAATAAAAACCCCACAAAAATGTCTTCCTCTAAGGCTTGGCTTTTAAAAACTCATAATGAAGCTACTTTGCCCACAAACGGGAATCTTCCTAGGCGAGTTGACCATGTTGTCGAGTCTCAGGGTTTTTAGGACGTGCAGAAAGGGATATTATGATTCTAGGGAATAACATGCCAATCATATAAAAAAAACTTGTTACCTGAAAGTCGAGAAGGAGTCTCAGAAGGTTGAGTTGAGCACGTAACGGTGGAACACGACGTGGTCCCTACTGGGCAATTATTATGATGACTATTCAGTTCTTGTAAGCAATCAGTTGCAGGAAGATGGCTGCTTTCTCCCGCATGATGTCCAAGCTGCTCCGAATTTCCACTAGAGTTGACTGTGTCAGCCCTGTAATTTTCTCCAATTGGTGAGCTAGTGTATGCTGGAGTGGGAGCACTGCCCCTATCATTACCAATTCCAGTGACATTCATAAATCCTGGAGGATTCTCTTGCTCATTAGTCAAATTGGCAGTTGCTAATCCCATCCCACCTAATGGTTGTGGTGCTGACGAGCCTACCAGGGACAAAGAGGGATTACGACAAGTTGTTGAAGAGGTAGATGAGAAGGTAGTGGTAATGGGAGCTGGTGCTTCTGGTGTTGACGAGTTTTCGTTTCTATTAAAATAAGCGACAAAGGAATTTCTCTCATTTGGTTCCATTAAGAGTAAGGCTTGAGAGTAGCTAGGAGCAAGGCAATTAGTGCTGCTGTTGTTCCCGTCCTCATCGCCGACTAAACTGGTTCGGTGACTTTCAAGGGGATGCTGATGACGATGATAATGACGATGTCTCTGGCTATTATGAGGTGGTGGTGGAGCTAAAGCGGGAGGAAGGCCTGATCTGTGATGACGATCATTACCGTTATCATTAGGAGAAGGGTGCGATGTGGAAACGGATGTAGCTGTTAGCTGCTCGCCGTTGTGACTTTCATTTTCTGGACTGGGTGTGAGAAATGGCGGTGGAGGTGGGGAGGAAGAAGAGGGATAATAAGTTTCATCATGAAGAAGTCTTGCTCCTTCGTCAGTTTCCCCGTAATAGCCAAACTCATCAGGAAATTGGTGTTGGTGAGTAGCTGTACTTGCGAGAAACTCTAATCTTTCAGGCTTTGTCATGAGAAGAGTCACACTACGTGTAAGCTTATAGCCACTTTCCCGTGCAAACCGGAAGTTGCGGGAAAAAAAGGAGCTTTTCCAAGGAAAGAATAGACGCGATGAGGATGACGATGGTGAGGTTGCAGAAGGCAGTAAAGGGGAAGTTGTCGACGAGCTAGTGATATTGTTATTATTATTGGTGCTGTTGTTATTATCGTTACTGTTACTATTACTAGGCGGTTGGTCCTTGTGAAGAGTTTTGGAGGAGCCTCCATGAAGCTCATCGTCATGTTCGTCCTTTTCACTTTTTCTCAATTGTTGCGGACTGCTGCCGTTGTTGTAGTCGTTTGCTTCTGAGGATGCTCGAGTGTCGGTGCAATGTTGCTGTCGGTCATTATCTCGCCGTTGGTTTGCTAGAAGAGGTGCTGTCTCGTCGCGGTCACAGTCAGGCGACAAAGTAGAGCCGTGTCGTCGGCGGTTGGCAGGGTTACTTTGATGGCCGTTTAAACGAGAGTGGTGAGAGGAAATGGCTCTGTTGTGGATCCGGTCTTGTTGATTGTTTACAGGAAGCCCATGACTTCGGGGGGCCGACAGAAGCATTTCACTTGCAGACGGAGACATGTAGTTCACGCCGAACAATTTGTTTACCTAGCATCAAAGGAAAAGCATATAAATTCGTCAGCGACAAACTTGATCAGCATGAGACGTATGCACAAGCTCTGGGGCATATTGAAACAAGTTCAATTTTAGATCAGAGAAAGTAGTAAAAGTGAAACGTGATTTACAAATCTCTCGAGAATGAGAATGCTACAGCTGCTTCAGAAAGCCTTATTTTTCAAAGAAACGATTGCAATGGTAGCACCAGGTACCATCAATTCAATGCCCAGGAGATTCTCGATATCCTTGAATTGATAACCGTGTCAGTTTTTATGAAGCCTTTGACGATTCGGATCTACACAGAAATTTCGGTCAGGTGTGTAGTGTACTCGCATAAAATATAGCCAATACATGCAACTATATTCAAGTTGAAAAGTATGGATGGCGTGTGCTATAAATGTCACTGCTTGGACTCATCCATTTTACAAATTGCTCCTTCCTTCTCGCCACGTCCTATTGAACTACGTCTGATCGATTACCGAAAAGTAGCACAGTTCGCAATGAAAACTACGGAGAATTTGCAAGTGAGCAGATGGATAATGCGTGCCAGATAAAAAAGGAGTTCCCAATGATTTATATATGACGCATAAAATGTATGCACGGTCAGTGCTGGCTAGATGAATCAGTGCCAAATTCAATACCCGAATAGAATCAATGAAGCATATAGAGGCAAGATAAGATTGTTACATCATAATAACATCCTTTGACCAATGCAAAGACACGAAAATTTCATCTCAATATAGGTTTTGCACAATGCGTGCGCTATCCTATTTCCAAAATTCAACATTTAGTTTAATTCAACATTTACTCAAACCAGATAGGGCTACTTCTTGTAAAAGCTTTTATTTCATACGTGTGCTATTACTCCTATATAACCTAACCGCAAAAAATTCCAGAGATGAAGTTTGGGCTTTATTGCGGATGGTTTAACATAAGAATTTAGTCGAGATTTCCCTTCACCAAAACTTTAAGCAAGTGAGAAAGTGGCATACTCGTCATTTATGGATGCGTGCAGTTAACTTTAAAATTTTATACATAACATTATGCATTCAATAGATTTTAAAGCTCATAATGCAAAAATTTTGAGCTGTCTCTACTCTCCACTTACTACCCCGACGGATCGGGAATAATAAAAGCTGTAAAGCTTATTAAGACGAAGCTGAAAGCAAAAGAAAAAGGTTAGCTAAAAAGCTTAGTTAAAAAGCTTAGTT